>JACSYO010000917.1:0-202500 GCA_016806645.1 Ophiodon elongatus | reverse complement strand
ATCAGCCATAACGCCACTCTCAGTTATAGTTTAATTATTAGCATCTTTGAAGAGTTGGTGGCAATTGAATTGCATCCATAAAGAGTGAGACACCCTGACATACCAGTGATCATGGCGTATTAAATATCTGCACCCCAACTGTCAGGACCTGATATCTAAACATTTCATTATTCTTTTTGTCTCTGGAAGTATTTTGCCTGCTGTATTCTTGGCACAAAGAAAACCTTTATGCTTTGCCATATGGATGTTTGCAATCAGATGCAAAAAAATGCAAACTGCACTCCTCTAGTGCCCAAAGCAGATTAAAAAAAGTATTTGTTCAGTGAAATCTCTATGTCTACATAACGGATTTGCTCAACATTTTGCACAGTTCCCAGACAAAGTATCCAACAAACTTTGATCATTCCCTGACTTTTGATTTAACACCACATGACATTTAACTGTGAGCATATACTGACGTGACCATTTTGCACAATTTGGGTGGTTGGTAGGGGATGCAGGGTTGCAGGGAGAAATGGGGCAGATGGGTTTAGCTAAACCCAGGCCTAATAACACAATTAAATTACCCCCGGGTGGGCCAGGCTGCGTCTGCTTTATCTCCGTTGTTGTGATACCTATATAATGCACTAACGCAGTGATGTCCAACCAGACCTACTTGGACTCTAACTTGTAAAAATGTACAGCTAAAAGTTGGATGAAATCGATAGTTAAAAGTATAGGATAAACAATTGCAACAGATTGCAAAGCTAATGGATACATGGTTAAAATAGAAAACTTATAGTAATGGATAAACTGTTGGAATAGATACCTAAAATGTAAAGATAAGAGATTGACATAGCTTATAGTAATGGTAGTAATTAACAGTTAAAATAGTTAGCTAATAGTTCAAAGGAATGGATAAATGATTAAAGTATCTAGCTTCTGCAACTCCAAGTGGTAGAATGAATGCAAATGCAACCAAACCGATCCAATCATTATATCATCAATAGTGAAATAACAACATCCTCCCAGGGCTAATAGCCATCACCATGTTACCAAAACAAACTGAGGAATTTTTATTGGCTAAACGGTTTGAGAATGATGAACAGGTTTGACTCAGTTTCTGACATGTAGAAATCTGTAATTAGGCCTGTCCAGAAACTGGATCCATTCAAAGTGGTTTGAAAATGACTTTCAGTCAAACACAACATACCATGAGATCAATGTGGTTGCCTGGGATGCTGAATCAACTACCTCCTTTGTTAACAGCAGAGTGTTTACCCCTGGCTTCAAAACTAATGTATGGAAGCATTCCGCTTCTTCTTCCGCCCAACTCGGAAATTGGAAAGCAAATCACGAAGTAGACTACAACTTTTGTTTACAAGGATTTGCGCCAGTCCTTGAAAATCAGAGCTTTCTCATTATGTTGCACACTTTGGAACCAAAGTGCAACATTCATCTCAACGTTTTTACGGACACAGCGATACTCTACAACCAAACCAAAGCCAAAGTCATGAAGTCACTGAGGAGAGCGGGTTGGATAGCAGTCACACGCTATGTGGGACATCCATTGCCACAGAGTCGTGTGTACCAGAATGTGTACAGATTGTAAAGCCCTTTGAGGCAAATTGGTAATTTGTGATTTTGGGCGATATGAAATAAATTTAATTTAATTAAATTGTCACCGTAACCACGCACTTTATCACTCTGTATAGTTTTACCACATTTCAGAAAGCATTATTTTTGTACGAGAGCTATATGCTCATTGTCTATAACAGGGGGATTTGTTTGAAGAGAAGTCTATATTATTTATTTGTGAATAAGGGCAGCTTGTTATGTCACATGATTCAGAACATACTGAATTCTGTGTTTTTACTATAAGGGTGCTGCTACAGGCCCAATTTGATTTATTTTCCTGTTGGTCCTCTTTGCAATGCTGGGAAATGTAACCCTCCAGTTGACACAGCTCTTGTCTCTTATCTAATTGATAAAAGATAATGGAAGTAAATTCATCCATTTTTTAATCATGAATCATTACAAATATGCAGTGTTTTAAAAATAGCAGATAGTCACAGTGATAAAAAAAAATAATCAGCGAACAGTAGCTCCAATGAACTTCACTATGTCTTTGTTTTAATTTCTTATCTTTTTGTTTTCATTACTGGAGCATATGATACACTCATGAACAACGGAGAAAGAATCGTGGGGATTCTTGAAGGTGCAGCCGACCTTGAGTCAATCACTGCCAATAGCATCTTCCGACCACCCAGCCAGACCAGCTGGACCAAACTCGACCAAAAGCGAAGTCGATCGGCCCAGGAAGAGAGCCGAGATGGAAGCTAAGCTAATCAAGCTAGGATCTAAGGCTATTCCACTACCCAGTTTGTTCATGGCTAATGGGTTACAGAAACAATAGAAGAAATGAGACTTTAGGCTAACCCAGGAACAGGAGGTCGGTGACTGACCACATCTGGCTCCATTGTGGATTATTGCAGAAAATAAGTGTTGTGGCAAACACAAGTTTATGATACTTACACGTTTTATTCAGCAAGATAATCTTCACAAATGAACACCACTTTTATGATTTTTGAAGGGTGAATGCAAACAGCAGAAATAAAGAGCTGAAGTTGAACAAACTACAGTGGTGGCCCCACACAGACTCTTTCTCATCCAAGGCGGAGTAATTTACGTTTTGTTGTCTCATTTACCCAATTGCTAGCAACCGCCTTATTTAAGACACCTAAAAGCTTCAAAATTTACAAGAGGGGTATTTACTGATGTATCTTATATCATAGAACAAACCTCTTATGCTTGTCATAACCAAATACCTTATTTCAGACATCTAACCAAAAAACTATAAAAAGAACAAAAAAACATTGACTTTGAGATGAGGAAACCAGAAGTGCAAAATTTCTAACTCATTTTCAGTTCATTTCTGAAGCAATATTACCTAACCTAAATCATAGTAATCATCAGCATGCTAGCTAACACCAGTCAGGATCAGTAAATTAAAAACAGTAAAAGCTTTTTTATGTTGTGTAACTGTAGTATGGAAGCATGGTGGAATTAGCAAGTTTGCTGGCCAGCAGCTTAATAAGTAAAATGTACAAATGTAATGCTTCATCCAAACACTCTTGTAATAGTGTAGGAAAGCACATTGCCAGATATATTCACACGTTTTTGTACTGATGGTTTTATTTAAAGTCCACAGAAAATAAAAAAAGAAAGTATTATGCTGCACTGGTTGTGGAAAATTAGTTGACGATAGATGTGACTGGGCGTGTCTTAGTCCTTCTCTCCCAGCCTTGCCCAAGTTCATACTTTTTTCAGGTTCTCAAGATTTTTTTTTTTATTTCCAGGCTAGAGGCAATCAGAAATACATTGATTCATCTCTTATGCTGCGTTCACACCAAAAGCTTTGTGAATTTTCGCGCTGCGTTACTCTCGTGAGTTTACTCGCTGAACTATTTGTGTTATTCGTGTCATTCGCTTCATTCACGATAGACGCGCCGGAGATGAGGCGTGGCTTATCTTCGTGAAAACAGTTAATTTCCGCCATCCACCATGGAAGAAATAACAACTATTTCTGACTTGTACATGTTGTGGAAGTCCCACAAATATTGGAACATCAAACACCCTCATGACTGGGTTCATAATATTATCCATAGCCACACACAGCTTCTCCAGGAGCTGCGTCTGGAGGACTGCCGCTTCCAGACTATCGACTTCTCCTCCATAGTTTCTGATTCAACAATGGCTGGACGTCAGTGATGACGGGCAGAGCATCTCAACGCTGATTGGCTTTCGCAACACAGCTTCAGGGGAATTTTCTTTCTTCATTTACCTGGACGATATCCTCATCTTTTACAGACGTTTTATCAGGAACTTTAACTCTGTTGCTGCCCATCTGCATGCTCTCCCTTTCCTTGTGTCAAGTTCCAGTGGTCTCCCCAGGCAGATCAGGCATTTCGTAGGCTGAGGCAGAGTTTCACCTCTGCACCTATCCTCGCTCTCCTGAACACTAGAGCTGCTGGAAGTCAAACCTAACTTTCTAAGACTAAGGTTCAAATTTGAATAGTGGGTGCTGTTGTAAATCATAGACAGCAGCTAGTCCAGAGATTATTTCAGAATTGTGGCTCTTGATAAAGGTATTAGTTAACCAATGACTCATGTGTGTGAAATTAATCTCAAACCCCCAAGAAAAAAACAAACAAGCTAACACAATTTTAACCTGTCTGCTAACAGAAATGTGTAAGCTGTCGAGCTAACTTTACAACTCATTTTCTTTCAGTGTAATTAAAGGAACTAACCTAGCCTCAGAGCTTCAATAAGCTACCATAGGAGAGAAGTACTGGTCATCAGTAGCATCATGCTATGATGACATTCCATGCCATGTTTCCTCTTCTTCTTGCAAAGTCTGTGAAGTTAATAACATTTTTGATTATGTGAAATTGACTTGTAATTTCAACAGTTATAGATGAAATACAGGAAAACCTTCCAGGGTTTGGTCCCAATAGCCAGTTTCCAAATTAGATCTGGTTTCCTGCATTTCTCATCCTTTCTCGCCTCACAGGTTTCCATGGATCGTGGTTGCATCTGGACTCTGGACCTGCCTCCTGCCTCCTGCCTCCTGCCTCCTGCCTCCTGCCTCCTGCCTCCTGCCTCCTGCCTCCTGCCTCCTGCCCTGGCCTTGCTGGCGCCCACCCTTCTCTGTTTCCTGCTGTATGAATTCATGCACCATTAATGCACATTACTGGCTCTGCTCCTTCTCCAGAGTCTTTGTGCTTTCTCTCCTCACAGGTTTACATGGATCGTGGTTTTATCTGGACCCTGGTCCTGCCCGACACCTACTGCTATTATCATTATTCTGTCCATCCTGATAGAGGATCTATCTATCTGTTGCTCTCCCGAAGGTTTCTTCCCTTTTTCTCCCCGTTAAAGTTTTTTTTGGGGGGGAGTTTTTCCTGAACCGATGTGAGGTCCCAGGACAGAGGATGTCGTATATGTACAGATTGTAAAGCCCTCTGAGGATAATATGCAATTTGTGATTTGGTGCTATACAAAATAAATTGAATTGAATTGAACTGCATTTGCTAGGGTCTGAGGCAAATAATCCCTTATCTCTGACATTTGCTCTCACTAGAAAAAATGACAAGCATCACCATTGGCAGATTGTATAGCTAATAACGTAATTCCTGTAGCAGCTAAAATGACCTGTTATCTCAATGTGTCAGAACATTTCATGCTGTGAATATAGATATGTGTCTTGCCCGCTCAGCCAAGACGATGTGACTACAGATGTTTTATTTAAACTTTTTTTACAACTTCAGTTACTTGTAAATGTAAAAGCTAAACATAGCTAGATTTGATAAGGAATTGTATACTGGATCTGAAACCCAACACTAGGCTACCATCTTTTATGTTAAATCAAATCCGACCAAATCTAACCACCTATACCATATTTCTATTTGTATTATTATTTGGGCCTTGATAGACAAAAACAGTCACAACAACAGTGATTTCATGTCATGTTCCAATGGAAATAAGGAACTCCTTTCTATATTGAGTGATTTGGATGTTGATGTTAAAAGGAAACCGGATGCAACTAAATTAAAGGGATACACAAGCACACTACTGCTGAGTGAGTGCTAGTCACTACTGCTGGCTCCCTTCAGAGACCACTCATTACTGCACACTGCCTGAGGAGCCAGGGCTTTATCTACTTCACTATCATCTAGTCAAGACTTGTTTTTATAACAATATTCCTTTTTTGGCTTTGTATTATCCTCTTCTTGTGTTCTCTTACTAGAAGATAGTGCTACAGCTGACCCATCTTAGATATACTTGTTATATACAGTATTTTACAAGATGGCAGAGCAGATGGGATTCTCTTGTTTTAACAGCGATATCAGGGTCAGTCCCCACAACAGCGACTATGTTCTGTCAAAGTGTCCTTGAGCAAGTCACTGAACCCCTAGCCGCTCATCTATGTGGGTCCGCTGTAAAACTAGATGGTATAGATTGACCAATGAATATTAATATTTTAAATATTGTATGGGTATTTGCTGAGAACAGTGCCACCAAAACACAAAACAGGAACCTAATTAATGAAGCACAGCAACGTACAGCTACAGCTGAACCATTTTAAGAATCAACTCACTGCCAGCAGACACACAAACACACACACACACACACATACTGTCTCATTCTGAAGACAGGATCCTCCCAGGAAATGCGCACACACACACACACGCACACGCACACACACACACACACACACACACACACACACACACACACACACACACACACTAACCCATTTATTGCCTCATTATATACACAAGATAACCCATGATCATTCACATACTCATTCATACTGTATCCAATCTGCCCAGCTCATTTAAAAAACAAGGGATCCTCCCAGCCTCCCTACCTGGGTGCCAGCTTGTGGCAGCTGTGGGAACAGAGCCAGGGTGGTTGGTCTCTTGGGTCGATATTTGTCCATGACAGTGCAGGTTGATCCCCCTCTGACAGGCGACAGCTTCCTACCTCCCTCCTCCTCTTCCTCCTCCTCCTCTTCTCCTCTTTTATTAAACCAGCGTTGGCGCTCCTCACCTTGAACAAGGCCTCCCCCATCCACCTCTACCTCCCTCTCTTCCCCTTCTTCCTCCGCGTTCTCCTCAGCATCGATCAGATCCTAGCTCAGGCTCTGGACACACCCCCTCCACTCCCTCCTTGCCTGATCATTGGCTGGCCACAGTGTCACATCATCATCACCACCACCATCACCACCACCATCATCTTCCGGAAGGAACAGAGTAGAATAGAGAGGAGAGGTAGAAACGGAAAGAGGAAGGAAGAGAGAGAGAGAGAGAGAGAGAGAGAGAGAGAGAGCAAGGGATGTGGTTGGTGTTGAATAGTGATGGGATGAGCAAGGACCGACAGAGAGAGGAAGGCAGGGTGGTAAGAGAGGGAGAGATGCAGAGAGGGAGAGAGAAGGGGAGGAGGCAGTCAGGGTCAACCAATCAGAGTAAGGCATAACATCATCAGCTCATCTGCCTGTTGTGTTTTCTGTGAGTTAAGGCTAATACACAGTGAGTGTGTGCATGTGTGTCTGTGTGTGTATGTGTGTAACCCAGTCCAATAAGATTATACAGTAATAGTGATCCCATAGCGAGACAATGGAGACAGACAAGCCAAGTCATTCAATAGCAAGCAGCAAACCATTTAGCCGTAGTCATTCGGGAAGCTGACAGTCAGTCAATCACTTTTTCAGTCCACCAGCTAGTCAATAAACCAGTCGTTTGGTCATTCAGTCAGCCAGCAGCTTACAAACAAGTCAGTAATTCAGTCAGTCAACAAACCCCATTGGTCAGTCAGTCAGCCAGCAAACTACTCAGGCAAGATCACCAGTGAACCAAGAATTAGTCTGCTAGTTTACATTTCAGCCAATCAGTGAGTCAGTCAGTCTACCAGCAATTTAACAAACCAGTCAGTCATTTTACCCAGTAGAACAAAAAACAATCAGTCACAAAGACAGACAATAAAACAGTTAGCAAACCAGTAATTCAGCCAATAAAACAATCACATATATCAATAAACAAGTCAACCAGTACTTAACATACAGTCGCCACGTTATGTAGAACCTAAAGAATGATTCTGTCATTTAGCGAATCAACCAGTCAAGTCAGCAAGACTACCAGGCAAAACTGTCAGTCTTAAGGTCACTTGTCGAACCAGTCAGTCACTATGTCAGTCAACTAACCAGCCAGCAAACCAGCCAATTAGACATTCAGCTAGCTAAAAAACTAAAACAAAAATGTTTTTCACTCTTTCAGTCCACCAGCCGGCCAACCAAGAACTAGTCAGTCAGTTTTACCACCATCGACTTGTATCAGCTAACATACGAGTCAGTCAGTCAGTCAGTCAGTCTACTACCAACTATTCAGCAAACTTCAACCAGTGAACTAACAAATTCAGACAGTCCACAAATTAGCCTGCAACCCAGTTATTTACAGTCATCCATTCAAGCAGCAGCTAACAAAGTAATTAATCTGTTTTTCAGTTTATCAGGACAGCCCTCCAACAAATCAGTTCGTTAAATCAACAATCCGATCACTGAATCAGTCAAAAGATCACCCAAAAACCAAGAACCAGCTCCAGTCAGTCTACTAACCATTTATCAAACCAGTCAGCCCATAAAACCTTTACCCAGGGAATCAACACTGTCAGGTTACATCAGTCTACAGATCAGTCAACGATCCAATTGGTCAGCGAGTCACGCTGCCAGCCCTGTAGTCAGTAAATCAACCATCTACTCGTAAACTGTCTCCCTTCTGTTGGCTCAGTTAAAGTGCTTCAACATTTGTCAATCTACCAAAACATATTATCATTTTTATACAATAGCAAAATATGGCAACCGAAATGTTCATGGACCCAAAAATAGCAGAATGAGAAAAACAACAACATCGTGATGTTAAGGACGTAAATCTACTCTCCTGTTATAAAACCTGTCCTAAAGCAAAGTAAAGCGCCACACTGCCCCCTGCTAGCTACAGGCTGGAATGTACATAGCATACATAGGGAAGGCACGTTTATCATTTTTAAAACTATGGCTAGAATGTACCAGCGTGCACACTGTAAAAACTTGTTGGTCACACAGGAAAACATAATACATTAACACACAAGTGACAACACAATAATGGGCTTCCCATATGCATGTAGTTGATAAAGATTGACTCATCTCTCCTTTTAAAGACAAAGGATGGGGAAAAAATACATGAATTCAAGATCTTGGAACTAGAGAGACTTGTAGCTCAACAAAGATTCAACTTGGAAATCTGGGAACCTGCTGCTATACCAGTTAACATAGGAGAGAGAAGGCAGTTTATTTCAAAAAGAGACTGTAAAAAAAGGTTGGTATGACGTGCAATGAATAAAGAATGAATGTGAATCATGTACTCCAACTTTGAACCTTTAACTTTGACTCTTTAGAGGGAAGAAAGAATGTAAATTCAGAGGGATATTTCACGCATTTGCATTTTTGAGAACAAATGTTTATTGGATGTACCCATTGTTTCGGCCCAGATTTATCATTCCATTATTCTCAGATTGGCAATATAAAACCCCAACTGTATACTTGCATCCTTATCCAGTGACAGAGCTCAATTTGAAAGATTGAGAAGGTTATCTATTAGATTAATCACATTACTGCATTCTCACCCGATTATTTTTTACTCACAAGTACTAAGACAAATGATACAAATCTTTTAAATAAACTGTATGATTTGTGATTAAGTTTAATATTAATAACAGAAGACAACAGTAAAAACAGATATGAATATTGTTGGTAGTAAAACTGCCTCTGTGATGCACAATGTGACAACTCATTTCACATAGCGCTTCCCGATGATAACATCAGTGGTATCGGACACCATACTGGAAATATTATGGAAGCACTGCATCTCCAAACTTAAAACTATGGGAAGGGTAAGGGTCTTGACATACATAACTATAGTGTCACTAGCCTGCTTTTTTTCATTTAATGATGGTGAAGGAGTGAGAGAGGAGTGCACAGCCTCAACACATGTTTAAGCCTACATCAGTTGTTCGCTTCTGGTTATGTCTTTGTTCCAGAGGTAGAAACAGAGAGATAATGGTGAGGAAACTCCAGCAGAGACACAGGCTCCAAGACAGGGGTTACTAATAGACGGACTGCCGTTGTATCTGGACCCAGACCCAAAACATAGATAATTGAGAATCATTACATTTTCACGGAGCGCCTCTATTTTAACCGGCGCAGCTTTTTGAGCCTTTACGGCACTCGTTCAGCGGTCCAGGAAACACACTGACCAATTACACGCCTTGTAAATTATCTCACGTGATGCTACTCAGCCAATCAAATATGTGTATTCCGATAAGCGTCGCCCTCGTCTCGAGTGAGATAAACACACGTGAGAGACGTAGAGAGAGAGAGAGAGAGAGAGAGAGAGCAACAGTCGGAGAGAATGTGAGTCAGAGAAGTTATTTCACATGTCGTTCTTCAAAAGAGAAACATATGGACAGCTTCACCAGAGCCTCAACCCAAGAGCTCAACACCAGTGTGTCTCACGTGTTCAGAGACCGTGGGGATTATTAAAAGCAGCGACGTGAAGCTCCACTACGTGACAAAGCACAAACGTACCCACTCACATCTGAAATGAAGGCGCAGAAAATAAACAATATAAGAGCCCAATATGATCCGAATCCTGACATTGATGCACCGTCCAACAATAATGTAAACAGAGAGGAGAATAGAGCTGAAACAAGTGGTTTTAATAACCACAGATAAAGTCCCTGTTCACAAATGTTCTCTTATTAGAAGATAAGAATAATATAATATAGTGGCTATTATGGGTGACATCACTTCACACTGAATTAACTGAAATTAAAGCTGCAGGGTAAGTCAGTTCAGTTAATTTTTCTAAAATGTTTCTAAAATTAAATACTTTGATGCACATTTTAAAAAAAAGCTTTTTGTTCTGTATTTTCCTTTTTAATCCAGTCCTTATTTTACTTGAAATGAGAGAAGATCATTTATTTATTATTAGAGTATGTATTATTTATAATTCATCCAGTTCAATTTGAAATCTGACTAAATATTGTTGAAATATTGTTCAATTTAACTTTCTTTGTTTGATTTGACAGTCAGTTGTTGACTACATACAGACGTTAATACAACGGTTAAGCTACTTCAATATATATGGGACTAAATCATAACGCAAGTTAGACATTATTGTGATGTTTCCGACCTTTGCATGAGGACATTCTCTCTAACTGGACCTTGTTGAATTTTAATTGAATACCCCTGCTCTAAGATCTCACTTCTGCCAGCAGCTTGTTGGTGAAAAACATCCGATCGAGGAAAATGAATATGCAACCAAGAAATGGCCACGCTGTATACTCTATATTGTATATTTTTGACCCATCATACTTTGTTAGATTGTCAAATTTATGGACGTTATGTGTGCAAAACTGAAGTGTGTTTGCGTATCACTCTGTTACAGAAAGAAAATCAGCTGCAGAAATAATTATAATACTGACATAATATATATATATATATATTAACAAATATATGATTTCTAAAAAGGTTTAGAAATTACTGTTTTTTTAGCAGAGGTTTCAGGAAGAAGTAGTGCATTTGTTTTGTTTTTTTAGCTGCGGATTTGATGCTTAAGTGAGTACAGGTGCATCTCAATGAATTAGAATATCATTGAAAAGTTAATTTATTTCAGTAATTCAATTAAAAAAATGAAACTCATATATTGTATATATTTATTACACACAGGGGGATATATTTGAAGCGTTTATTTCTTTTAATTTTGATGATTATGGCTTCCAGCTAATGAAAACCCAAAATTCAGTATCCCAGAAAATTTGAATATTGTGAATAAGTTCAATATTGTAGACTCATGGTGTCCCACTCTAATCAGCGAATGAACTCAAAACACCTGCAAAGGTTTCCTGAGCCTTTAAATGGTCTCAGTCTGGTTCAGTAGGCTCCACAATCATGGGGGAGATTGCTGACCTGACAGTTATTGTCATAGTCATTGACCCCCTAAGCCACAAAGGGTAATTGCTAAAGAAGCTGGCTGTTCACAGAGTGCTGTATCCAAGCATATTAATGGAAAGTTGAGTGGAAGGAAAAAGTGTGGCATAAAAAGGTGCACAAGCAACAGGCATAACCACAGCCTTGTGAGGATTGTGAAGCAAAGCCCATTCAAGAATTTGGGGGCAATTCACAAGGAGTGGACTGCGGCTGGCGTCAGGGCTTCAAGAGCCACCACACACAGACGTATCCAGGACCTGGGCTACAACTGTGGCGTTCCTTGTGTCGAGCCACTCCTGAACCGGAGACACCGTCAGCAGCGTTTCACCTGGCCTCGGGAGAAAAAGGACTGGACTGTTGCTCAGTGGTCAAAGTCCTCTTTTCAGATGAAAGTAAATGTTGCATTTCATTTGTAAATCAAGGTCCCAGAGTCTGGAGGAAGAGTGGGGAGGCACACAATCCAAGTTGCTTGAGGTCCAGTGTGAAGTTTCCACAGTCCGTGATGATGTGGGGAGCCATGTCATCTGGTGTCGGTCCACTGTGTTTTATCAAGTCCAAAGTCAGCGCAGCCGTCTACCAGGACATTTTAGAGCACTTCATGCTTCCCTCTGCTGACGAGCTTTATGGAGATGCTGTTTTCATTTTCCAGCAGGACTTGGTACCTGCCCACACGGCCAGAAGTACCAATAGCTTTAATGACCACGGCATCACTGAGCTTGATTGGCCCGCAAACTCTCCTGACCTAAACCCCACAGAGAATCTAAGGGGTTTTGTCAAGAGGAAGATGAGACCAGACCCAACAATGCAGACGAGCTGAAGGCCGCTATCAAAGCAACCTGGGCTTCGTAACCCCTCAGCAGGGCCACAGGCTGATGGCCTCCACGCCACGATGCATTGATGCAGTAATTCATGCAAAAGGAGCCCCGACCAAGTATTGAATGTATACTGGACATGGACATACTTTTCAGTAGGCCAATATTTCTGTATTAAAAATCCTTTTTTTAATTGGTCTTATGTAATATTCTAATTTTATGAGATACTGAATTTTGGGTTTTCATTAGCTGAAAGCCATAATCATCAAAATGAATAGAAAAACAAACACTTGAAATATATCACCCTGTGTGTAATGAATCTATATGATATGAGTTTCACTTTTTGAATTGAATTACTGAAATAAATGAACTTTTCAATGATATTCTAATTCATTGAGATGCATATCCTGCAGCAAGATGGTGTATGTAGGATTGAGTCCAAATGAACTACAGTCTGTGTGTTCATGGTCATGAAGGAACATGTCCCCCAGTGCAATAGTGATGACAGTACCTGTCAGTGGGATCAATTCATTGTTGGTACGGGTCTTATCATAGGATTTGTCGACAATAAGACTAATATAGAGTATTGGCAGCCTTATCATTTAAAACGAGTACAAAACACAGAGTTATACAGAGGAACGAAGAGCAGAGACCACCACTGTCTAAACGGGCACCTTTTCTCATAAATCTATTTTTGTGCAGTATTAAAGCACCGATTCATAAGTGTTCTTATTCACCCACGAGCAAAGAAAGATGCCCACTTTAGTCCAGTGTTTGCGCTTCAACAAGGAGGTCAATTAGCCACACAACAGGTGTCCTTCACCACCAGCTGTTACCACTAAGTAATCAACTCCCACAGCATTCAGAGCCATTTAAAGGGAGCTCTTGTAGGTTGATACCACAGAGAGGTTTTTTGTTGAAATCTGCACAGCTGTTAGCAGGTATGAGAAGGAGTTTGATTATTGGTGGTGGTTTCTCTCATTATTGGTGTAACCTCATTCTTAACTTAAAATTTAAAATTTAAACTTTATTCTCATCCTTTGAAGGTAGTCTTGGGGTGCTTATAAATCCTTAGCCCGGTCTTCAATTTATCAACTTAGTTGTGCTAGAATGAGGTAAGTTAATTACTTTAAAATTGCTACTGTGAAACTTATGAATTAAAAATCACGTCTATCCTTTGTAGGGTGTTGTGGATTTCCTGTCTGCTAATTGGGTGCATTACATGTTTCCCTATGAGGAAAGGTAAGATGACACTGGATGATGGAATGACTATTGGACCAGCCTTAAATGAAAGCTGATTACTAAAGTAATGTTTGTCTCACCCCAGAACATGGTGGGAACAGTGCTGCTCCGAGCTTCATGCGGCAGCCACTTTCTTCTGGGAATTGGTTCAGTGGAATGGGTGTGAGTTCTGACCCTGGCAGCAGCTCCCCTCTACCAAGTCTACCCATCTCAAGTTCTAACCAAGCTACTGGACTTCTTGCTCCTCAAGATGGCCTCTTCAGGGCTGCACCTGGCAGTTTCAGCAGCAGCAACATGGCTGCGGGTAATGCGTTTGGCAGTGGCTACCCTAGATTTAGAGATGGACGCTACAAGAGTCCTGAGGTCCATGCATATGAGGCTGCTTATGCAGGGTATAGTGCTCCAGATGGCAACCTGGGTAGTGCGTATGAAGCTGACGACTGGAGCTCTGAACCGGCTGACGGCTACGATGCCGTTGACCAAATCCCTGAGCCAGTTTTCAGTGACGTGTCTGATCTGGAGCCAGTCTACTCTCTTAGCTCTCGTTCAAGCTACCAGCGAGGAAGAGCAGTATTTGCTCAAACCCGCTACTTCCCAGGAAAGCCTGTTCCCCTACGCATGCCAGCACCCAGACTCGTTCGCAGAACTAAGCAAAGTGGTCCTGCTAAAGCTCCAACCAAAGGTGCCTTCTAAAGTCCTCTGTGGTAAGACACGTTTTACTAAACCTGATCAAATGCCTATGATCAACAGTAAGTTATTGACTCACTAATGTCTGCTTTTGCAGGTCTTCGGTCCAAATGACTTGCTACTGATTCTGTGAAACCGGATGCCAATAAAATTTTGCTTCAAAGTGGCTTTTTACTTTTTTTTTTTTTTTTTTTTTTTACATTAAACTCTCATCATGCAATGACTAACCATGGTACATTTAATTTAGCTGACACTTTTATCCAAAGGGAAATGTGTCCTACATCTGAGTTATTACTGTATTTTACAATTGTGTTTCTGATGGCCAGCAGAGGGCACTCCACTACAAGCAGAGTGGTCCTCCAGTGAACTTGCATAAAGTGCTGTAGGACACAATGCTCTCGTACAGCATGTGAAAGTCATGTTTTTCAATAACGTGGATAAATAAATATTGTAGGCTTGTCATGACGTGGTGATGGGGATTTAAGCGCGTGTGTGTTGAGGAAATATTTAGACTCATAATGGCAGGCAGTGATGGAGCCGAATATATATATATATATTTTGGTAATTTAAAACTGACAGGCGTAAGACAAAATGCCCAGTTTGAGTAATTTAAGACCCCAGTGGGTGTTTAAGTTACTCAAGGTTGAGAATCTGCCCAAAAGTAAATTTTGTTTAGCATGATGGACTGTTCCTCAATCGGTTTCTTTTATGTATTTCTAGATTAGGGCTACATTTGTATTCATCTCTCTTGTATAAACAAGCGCTCTAACTTTTTTATTTCTCTTTCATGGCAGGCATTTTATAATGCAGGAAGAACGCATATTTTAAACATTAGGCTTACATTATAGCAATATTGCTGTTATACAGTATTTACGAACACCTGATTTAATTTTTAAATCTCAGTAAGTAAAGCCAATTCATCCAGTCTAGTGGCGGCCTCGAGCCGACTTTCTGCAGCCTTCCACAGAGACCGATGGGGCCGCAGGCGCACCTCATATGCACGGGACGATGCGTGATGACGTATAACTTCAGCGCCAATTTGAGATGTGAGCATACGTCCACGGTCTGAAGCAGCGCGTTACATCCATGGCATGACTGGGTTGGCTTCGACCACAAACAAGTGCTGGAAGTGAGCTGTACATGTGATGGCGAGATGACGCGGGTGACTCCAGCTATCTTCTCAGCGATAACTATTCTCACGAAACCTCTGGGTGGTAAGTGGATAACTTCGTATGACAGCCCGAGAAGGTAACGAAGCTAGCAGTAACGTTAATGATAACGTAAACTATAACGTTACATCAACCAACTCTAAGATACATTATCATTAGCCCAAGTATAGCACGGTTATAAACCTATGGCATTTCCTGTGTACGCTTTTCGTATGCATGCTTTTAACTGCATTTAAATACGTTTAACGTTATTTTAAGTAACGTAACTGACTTCGTTGTCACTTTGCCGGGTTTTTGTTAAATCGGGAGCATGTATGTTTTAGCATAGCATTAGCTAGTTCACGTTATATCTATGTGGGAGGAATGCTAGTCGGTGTTTTGTCAGTACCATACAAATGGTAGCACGTCCTTATTCACGTTAATCATGTTCTCCCGCTCTGTCTGTGACGTTGTCCCTAACGGTGCGTGACCAGTTGTTAGGTGACAGTTCTACTGAACATACAGTGTGTCACTGGAAAACAGGCTACATACAATCAACCACCCTGCACAGCATTAATCATACACAACCCACAATGCAATGCTGTGTGTTTGTCTCTAGAAGCGTCTGCACATGACGCTCAGTCCTCACACCAAGAGGCTCTCCTGGCAGTGCTGAGGGCCAATAGGGCCCTTCTTCAGGAGCGGCTTCAGAGCGATGTCGGCTTTGAGGAGGTGAGGAGGCTGAGGGAGGAGGTGATGGTGGCGGCGGCGGCGGACTGGTTCACTGGCGACACAGAGGACGCCACATGGGGTTTTGTCCAGGAGTGTCTCCTACTGCTCCTCACCTTAGCGCGACACCTGTCAGCTGAACTGGAGCTTTTCCAGCAGACCCCCGCTCCGTCTGCAGGGAGACAGCGCACCCCTGAGATGGCGCCACGCTTACCTCCTGATGTCCTCAGTGTCGGCCAGCAGCAGACGCTTGGAGTGGCCCTTCAGTTTGTGGTGTCTCTGGGGCTCTGCCCGTACTTGGCCACGGGAGTGGGTGTGTCACTGGGTCGCAGGTCAGCGTTTGGAGCCATGGTGGACAAACTTGTCCGCGGCGGGGCAGTGCCAGCAGCTGGACACAGGCTTCTGACCACCACGAACGTTCTATTGCAGTTGTCAGAGCTGTCATCTCTCGCCACATTGGTGTTCACACGGCAACTGGGGGATGTGTTGGCGGCTTTGTGCCAGCTTGGCTACCAGCCGCGCCGCGCAGAGAGAAGCAGCGCAGAGGAGAGCAAGGTAACGCGTCAGGATGTGACAGGATTTTAATGCACGTAGTCAAGACGGATAAAAGGCACCCGTTTGTTTGTCTTTCTTGCACACTTTTTCAGATGCAGGAGCTCAGTGCTGAGGAATGTCAAACTAGCAGGGAGGCCCTCAAAACTCTTCTAGGAAAAGTCTACCAGCCAATGATTATCAAGGAGCTGCTGATCCTCCAAGGTGGACCCAAACAGGTGTGCATGTCTGTTTGGTGGTGGGAGAGGGGAGTTATGGCAGGGGCAACTGGAATTAGGAGGGTTTCTTTTTTAGTTGATGAATATTTGAAATTGTTATATTGTATTGTTGGTGTCCAAGCCCTGAAAGAACAGCAAGCAAAGAAAATTCAATTTCAAAAAGATGCGACCGTTTTGAGTTTCTGAATGATTTCATCAAAACCACTATACGTTGTGACATTTCATTTGATTGGCTTTATGTGGTGATCTATTATTCACGTTACCCCATAGAGTTTTCTTGTAAACAAACAAAAATTATGTTTACATTGATTTTGTCACCATAACACATTGAGTCTCATTCACAAACAGTGCGTACGCACAAAATTGTGCTTTAAATGCACAAATCCGGGATTCATCCTAGGGGTGACTGGCTCAGAGGGAGAGAGGGTCGTCCTCCCGAGAATCAACTTCTCCTCCATGTCAAATTGTTCCCGTAGGCTGTGCCTATTGTGTGTGTAAATGAATGAATTAATCAGATTTCCCAATTTCGGTGTTTGTAAGGCTCACAGGTGTGTGAGGCTTTGTTTTCTAAGTACTGTCCCTCCTTCAGTCTGGTGCAGGGGGAAGCTCCCGTGGTTCCAGCAGCAGGGCGGCCTCGGGATCAGCTCCCACCTGGCTAAAGCGTCTGTGTGGTCAGCTGCTGTCTGAGCGCCTGATGCAGCCTAAAGGTGTCCAGGCTGTAGTCAGAGCCATCTTGGAGGGAGGAACAGGTGAGCGGGAAGGTGGAACAAGGAAAAGTAGTGATGAACACCGTGTGACTGAAACAAGTTGAGATGTAAATATCCACTCAAACGTAATGCATGTTAATAGTTGAACCTGAACAATAATGGCACTGATGACATCAGTGTGTCATTAGTTTCACTGAATTATCTGGCTCCATCACACATTGTAGTTTAGATTTTGAATATTTTTATGGAGAGGAACTTCTACTTGATGAATCCAAATCGAAGTGAAACACTGTTCCTGTCCTCTAGGGGGCGAGTCCGACTGGAGGAAATGTGACTGTGTGGCCAGGATCCTGGTGACCTGCCCTCAACAGTCTGCCTCAGCAGACACCTACTACCAACAAGTCTGTCATCAGGTCAGCTCAATGCGCACACACACACACACACACACACACGCACGCATACACACTCTGGAATACACACTAAACTCAGTATGTCAGCATGCCCTTAAGAAAGCAGAAGCCGGAGAATAACCCGGGCTATCTTTCTGCTGTCTGCTTAACTAACACCAACAACCATAGTCACACTAAGCGGTCACACACCGGTGTAAAACAATAATAATTAAAGAAAAGGAATAAAATAACAATGAAAGTAACTGCTAACATATAGTGAACTCGAAATAAACAATATTAATACATATTTTGTGACAACCTGATCAACTCAATCAACATCAAAACAATCAACTAACAATAAGACATAAGAGAGAGAGAGGTTTTTTTTTTTTTGTATAGATATATATTCTAATCGAAGGTTGGTCGAGTGGTTAGTATTTATTATTTTTTTAATTTAGTTCCAGTTTAAGAGAATTGTGTTCTTGGCGACTTTTAGAGAAATGAGCAAGCTGTTGTTGTTTTTTTTTTGGTATATTGATGACTGAAGTGTCTCCCAGCACACAGCTGTGGGGATGGAGGGTCTCTGCAGACCAGCGTCTCATTTCTAACCGTTGCGTATGCACAAAACGGGGCCTGAAAGAGGTTCACGCCACTTCCCACGCAATCCTTTTGATCTATAAAAACAAACTTCATGGGAGAATGTGATCACCTGTATGGAAACTCTGACCCATGCCTACCAACATTTTGGAGACGCAGATGGTGAGGTGGTGAATTGAAGCCGACTTGTAGAAATGAAATGTGAGAGGCATCATTACAGGTATAATGCTGCTTCTTGATTTCACTCAAGTCCTGTGGAAATAGCGTCACTCTATTGTCAATAGTTGATCTCTGAGCGAGCCAGATTCTCCGCTGAGGGAAACCTGCTGGGCCGTAACGTTGCATTAGTAATTAGTACTGCCACCGCACTGAGCCGTTTGATTTCATCTGTAAGGTTGTTGTTGTTGTTGTTGTTGTTGTTGTTGTTTCACTGATCTACTGAACATGTGTTTGTGTTCTCTGGACATTTGCCCATGCTGGCTCTAAAAGAAGCCTTCTATTAACTCACAGGAGCATACATTAGTAGTTCACTGTATTACTAACCGCTTACTTGCATATGACATAACTTTGGATCATGTTTTTATGCTTGGTTCTGATTTGCTGAAGTCCATTTTACACTGCTGTTATTCCAGCTAATAGAATCGGTTGCTTTTGTGCACTAGAAGGGTCAAATGATGCCAAACGCCCACTTTTTTATGTGAAGGTGCACAGATCTTGTGGACGAATACCTGATTACCAAAGCCAGTTGTCCATTGTAGACCTCCAATACAGTTTATAGACACACCTGTTGTACGTCTATAGACCCCTGATGACTGAGTTTGGACTGCGTAAGAATTTTCTCATTGGAGTTGTATTTGTCGTTGTCTAGATCCTTGACCTCCTGCACTTCAAGGACAAGCTGACAGCCCAGCAGCATCAACGTGTGGCCACCAGGGCGGTGCTCTTCATGGTGCAGGAGAAGCCCAGCTTGGCCCAGCAGTACCTGCTCACTCCTCTGCTCAGGCCTCTCCAGCGCTGCACCACTGCTTCCAGTCAGTAACGTGGCCGTCACATCCATGTGTGTTAGATGTTACACTCAGAGTAGAGCTAGTATTAGTCAAATCAGAGAGGGAGTTACGTTTGGTTCCACAGACTACAGTTGGGCTTCATCTTCCAGTGTTTGGGAAATAATATTCGGTCGTTCTACAGCGCCACAGATGGCTGTCTTATTGATAGCTGTTAGTTTGAAGCAGTTTCATGTCATCCAGAGGCAGAGAAACAGTGGGCTTTTTGGGAATTCATTATCACGGTCCACACCTCCGTGACCTCATAGCTGCTACGGCCATGCCTATGTTTTAGCAGGTGTCATGAGAATATTCTGGATGCTAACGTTAAAGTACTACTTCCTGCTCAGCGTGGGGCTCATTGGTGGACTACCGGTCCCATGTTCTCTTGATCGGAGGGTGGCGATGATGGTTTGCCACTCTATCGAAGATTAGGCTCACTTGTTTATTTCATCACACCACGGAAACTTGTCTTTTTCTACAGTTGAGCTGCTACACTTTAGTGCACCACATCCAGGGCTGGGCGATATAGAGAAAATCTATTTATATTTTTGACCAAATGGCTCAATATTGTGACAATATTTTAGGGTTGACTATCGGAGCTTTCACTAAATATTTACACAGTGAGATTTTTGATTAATAATTATCTGTAATGTGGATATTATGACTGATTGGGGAAAAGGCAAATGATAGAACCACATTATTGTAATGCAGCCTTTAAAACTAAGAAAATACAACACTTATGCCCTACTACTATATTTCAATATCCAAAATCTAGGACAATATTGAACAGGGGTCACTAATGGGGGGGCACCAGGTCCGGACCCAGATGCCATTGTATCCGGACCTGGACCTATAACCGATAGATAATTGAGAATTATTAAATTTCAAACCTTTTATAGCCCAATAGCCTTTATAGCCCTGCCTCCTAAGTTTGTCATGGCATTGTTCTGTTGTTGAATTGTACCCATGCGCTTGTCCACGCTCTCAAATGATCCCATAAATCTCATTTTGCATTTTCGTGCGTATTATCCATTTGTGCTTGGATGATTTTGTCCGTCCAAACTACAAGCGAGCGTTTGATTTCTTCGTTGGAACGGGGCGTTGCTCAGGACGTGCCTGAATGAGACAGAAGCTCAGTCATAACCACATATCCCAGGTAGCGGCCCGGGTCCTTGTTCTGGTGCAGCTGGTTGTCACACCTGATTCAAACCGGTCCCAAGTACACGGTGTTCACAGCAATCCAACTAACTGGACTTTGGGGATCAAGTGTACTCGGATCCGGGCCCCTGAAAGTGAAAGCACCCTAATTCCCACTCCCTCCAGGTGTTTCCCATGATGCAGTGCAACAGGGCTGAACACCGGGGTGCATGTGTGTGTGTGTTTTCCAGACGAGGGTCATGTCCAAGCTGCTGTGGAGGAATGGGAGCTCACGCGTTGTGTGAATGACATGTACAAGGTGAGGACCGCTGAACACTATTCACTGATTCACATTCAGTGTAATGATCTTAGCTCATTGGTAGGGGGTCATGGACTCTGTGTTGTCAGGGAGACCATATACAAAGAGACTGTACCCACAATGTCCATTTCCTTGGCAGTGCTGTATGTGTGTTTGTGGACCATATTCATGAAAAGAATCCAATGGAATTATTTCTGTAGTGATATTTGCTAAAATATGCAGGAATTCGATCTATGCTCACCGCTCTGTGTGGTGTCATAATGAAGAGTAAAACTGTAGCGCACTGATATTCATTTAATCCTGTCAAAATACATCCGGGTAATCATAAAGTTGATGAGGTTAAAATGTGTACTTCATAAATCACTAACAAACTAAATCACAAATCTTCTGAATAATGATAATATCATTATATTGATGTAGATGTTATTAGTAACTGTAGCAAATGTAGTAACACTGATGTTGCCTCCCAATACTGTATTTGTCCTGCTGTATCTAGTCCTTATTATGCCTCTCACACGTTGTCTCTGTCAGATCTGGGTGGTCGGAAACAGTCCGTCAGCTTCTCTTCTCGAGGCTCTGGAACAAGTTCTCCCTGTGATCTTCACTCTCTTCTGTTTCACCAAGCAGAACGTCTCCCACCTCCGGTAAGGTTTCCTCTATCAGCTGGCATGTTCGTGTCCAAACGCCGTTACACTCAGAAATACCAACGGAAACAGCCGGACCCCCACAAAGTAAACGTAGTAGACGTTCAAGAGGCACTGTACCAAGTTTAAACCCAATGGATGCAAATGGAAATCTACTTTTATTGTCACCCGTTGTACATTTTTTTTAGCCTCTGCCTCCAACCTGTCCTAGTAAACATGCCTTCCAGTGTCACCTGGGTCCGGTTGGATGCTGCTGTGGTGCTCACTGTTCAGTACCTCTGACAACACGCTGTCTGCCCATGACACGGAGGCTACAGCGCAACGTAGTCTCTCTCTTTAGTTTAGCCCTCAGCCTGCCAGCTGCCGTCAGTCAAACGCAGACACGCCCCTCCAGCCGGAAGAAAAAATATAACGATACATTTAAAAAGCATATTGACACGTTTTGTTTTTTTTACAGCAAAAAGTGATTGTTGAGATATGTAATTCATCGCAGTGAATGTATTTTTTTGTCAAGGTGAAACCAGAAAAGCAATACTAAGATAAAGGCCCTTTTTTCACCAGAAGGTCTGAACCCAGGTCTGAACCCAGGTCTGAACCCAGGTCTGAACCAAGGCTTGTGTTTTTGTTCCAATGTGTATCCCCGATTGGGTTAGTTTTGGTTTCACATTTATGTTCACAAATATGTGAGCCACCTCTTTTTGTTGGACCAGGGTTCGGCTTTTTGGCCAGGACCGTGTTTCGGGGAGTTCTCACACCTGTGATTTTGCCTTGGGTGACATTGTGAAGTCCGATAGAGCAGAGCAAACAAGGCAGGAGTGAAAGTGCCCTTTGTCCACAGTAGGAACCAGTGGGCATGGGAGTGCCACAGACGAGGTCGGGGAAATCAAGAGTATTGAGAGACGGACTAACACAAGGTTGTTTTGGGTTTGGTGGCAGTTATAGAAATGTAGAAGAGCTTATCCTTTAAACACTCTCTCCATGTTGGAGACAAAACAGTGCTAGCCTGAAACTGTGTGGAAAATAGTCCACAGAAATGTAAAGTATACATGAAAATGTGCTCCACAGCGCCCCCTGTCAGGAGGTCTTGCTGTGGTACCTGAGCCACGCTGAGACGTCTGCAGCCCGTTCAGCACTGAGGCAGCTGTCAGGTCTGCAGGGACAGAAGGACCAGGTGGCAGCAGACTTCCACTTCACCCCGGGCAGTGATGGAGGAGCCAGACTGAGCTCCAGGGAGAGATGCAGGTGAATGACCCACAGAAACACGTGATGGACATGTCGTCCCTAAAACAAGGGTAGGACGAGCAGAACAGAAACACCATGCAGAACAGGACAGTTCCTTTCATGATGTTTAGGGGCCAATCGGCAACAGTAAAAAAAAAAAAATAAAAAAAAAAAAGCCCTTTATTTATCACGCTCCACCTTCAAAGCTATGATGACTGATAGTATATTATGCCTCTCTTCGTTTCTCAATGTCATCCCTCACTTCTCTCTTGTTGTCTCCCAGTGAAGAAGACGATGCTCTCTATGAAAAGCTGTCAGGAGAGCAGTGGAGGCTGGAGTGTCTCATGCAACTGTTGGCTGAACTCAAAGACTGTGACCTGCCTGGAGACTTCTTCCTTGATCTGCTTCAGGTAAGAGACACACACACACACACACACACACTCTCTACACAATACACAATACACACACTACACTACACAATACACACACACACACACACGAAAAACACAATACACACGCACAAAAAAAACCCACAATACACACACACACACAAAAAACCCACAATACACACACGATTCAATCCAGTGGGATAAATACTCCCATTGTGAGACTGGCAGAGAAGTTTCTTCACATCTGTAGACATTTTGAGGTTGTAGATTGTATTCTATTGTACAGTGCTTCGGTTATTTGTTTTTTCACTAACCTCCGTCAAAAGTCCATCATTTCCTCGCGTCTCCTGCAGGAGCTGGCCAGCTGGGCAGCTGCAGCAGATGAAGACCAGGAAGAGGAACCGGAGCTGGACGTGTCGACTATGACACTTCTGGAGGTGGAGCGGCGGCTGCTGGCTCCATCTGCGAGGCGAGGCCAGAGACTCGCTTTGCTTCAGGCGTTGGCTGTGATGGTTGATTGTCTGCAGCATACTGTGCTGCTGAGAAAAACCTCGCAGGTCAGTGGAGAGATATGCAGAAAGATGAACAGAAATGCTAAATTGCAAAACCCAGGCTTTTCTTTTGTGTTTTTTGTATTAACTCTTAATAGCTTGTAGTTGGGTTAAAATGACAAAATCATTGAGTTTTGACAAAACGCAGTTTATCCCATTTGGGCCGACTGTGGCTCAGCAGGAAGAACGGGTCGTCCATTCATCGGAAGATCAGTGGTTCGATTCCCTAGTCCTGCAATCCGAATGTCGGACTGTGCTCCCGAAAGCTGTGGCTCCTTGTATGGCTCCTTGTATGGCTCCTTGTATGGCAGTGTGTGAATGTGTGAATGAATGAAGAGGTGAATGTTGACCTGTCGTGTGATGTGCTGTGAGTGGTCAGAAGACTAGAAAGGTGCTCTATGAATGCAGGTCTATTTCCCATGTGTGTTGCACCTTAGTTTGCTGAGCAAGCGGCATGGGGATGACTGTCAGTTTGCAGGCTAGTTAGCTAACTTGACTTTAAATTGTTCAGTTAAGATGCTAAGAAAACACACTCTGTGGCTTTAAAGCTACAGTTACTTGTGCAGGGTTAGCTCGAAGCCCTCCACTGACTAAGCTGTACATTAAACTCTCATCCTAGTAAACATACCTTCAAATGTAACCTGGGGTTAGAGGGTTGGAGCATTTCTAATGCCAAATAATGTCTTTCAATAATTTAAGTAATTACCATTAGTTTTAAAAAAATGTTGCACAAAGTGTCTACGGTCACACATACTTGACTGTAGAAAAAACCCAGGATAAACAAGCCCAACCAGGGGGCACAAAACCTACCAATGTAGTTGTGACCGCCTCTGTGTCCTAAATGTATGTTGTGGGTTTGTTTTGTGAGAGGATTACATTACACTACAGTGTCTCTGTCAGGCGTTAGATCCTCCTCCTGGGTTTGTATCTCTGCTTCTCCGGCTTATTGCTGTTTCAAATCAGTCTGTGTTCCTCTGGGAGTTTTTTAGAATGGAAGCAGGCCACGTTGAGTCATGCTGCTACCCAAAAATAGCCTAATTCCTTTATTTCTGGTTGGGGTTAAGCTCACAAAGGAAGTTGGCTGGCTGGCTGGCTGGCTGGCTGCTATTGATGGGCCAACAAACATTCCCTTTCAGATTAATAAACTGGCTTCTCCTCATTGGAAGTATCATTTTTTTATTTTTAGATATCTCACCGCTCTAGGAATTTACAGAAAAGCTTTGAAAAACCATTTTTATACTTCCTATTCAATTCAGCTGTAGTTTTTGTTACTCTATTTCATTATTATTAGGCCTTCTGCAATCTCCACTTTGAGATTTAACTTTGATATTGAACACATTTGAGGCCTTTAAATCTCTGTCTGTCTATTATTTGTGTCCATGATTCTATTTGTCCTTTCTCCAGGTGGTGGACTTCTTGATGTCCGTGCTTCAGAGGGCCTGTGTGGGTCTGGATCAGGCCCCTGATCCAAACCTTGGAAACCCAGTAGAGAGCGAGACGCTGCGCATGGGGATGGGAGTTGTGGCTACTCTGCTGTCTGGACCTGAGGTACTCACAACTGAAGACTTCACACATCAACATTTCTACAACTACATCAAAGCTATTTTTTTTTAATTCCAGTCGACTTTTAAAAAAAAAAAAAAAAGCTTTGTTGTAGAAAATATATATATATATATTCTACAGCATACATTCTACATATATATATATATATTCTACAGCAGAGCTTCTTTTTTTTTTTTTTCCACTGCGCTGGGCTTTAGAATGCTGAGGTAAATGTAGCTACATCCCATATGGCAACAGCTAGCTAGCTAGTTCACAAGTTATAAAGCAGGTTATTGTACTTTATCTGCTGGTTAACTGAAATATCATACCGTAGGCATATATTCACTCCAGTAATATAATAAAAATGTACATGAAAGCATGTAGTTCTTTGGCTCACATGTAAATGGTTGACTACTTTTTATCCTGAGTTGCCTGGATTATTCACTCGTGTCATATCATCAACCGTTAAGCTTCGATCCGCTCTATTTGGTAATGTGAGGAGATTTCTGTAGGTAGATAGCTGCAACCTGAAGTTATGAGTAGCATCCAATTTAGTCAGTTCAAAATTGTGTCAGGTGACATGCACAGTGATAACTGGAAAGGATTCAAGGTTAATTTATTGTCATTATGCAGCACAGGGATGCACAACCAAATTCAGTTGTAGTCCATTTTCAACAAAACAGCCGCATGACAAACAAAAACAGTAGTACATTCCTGTAGTGCTTTTTTTTTTTAATCTGCATCATAAGGAATGTAAACCACAGCAACAAAATCAATTATCTTCACATTAAAAATTCAACATTAGGAAAAACATTGTCCATCAACTCTGACTGTGTTTGACCTCAAACATCATAATGTGAACTGATATCAAATATATGTTCTTCAGGGTTTCCTAAGCACACCCTGCTCTCTCCTAAACAGCCTTTCCCCCTTTTGTATTACAGATTACTATAGAGGACTACTCTTCAATGTCGAGACTGCTCCCACCGCTGGAGTTGCTGTCTCAGAAGCACGCTGACGTGGTCATCCAGGAGCTGGCTACTGACCTCAGAGCTGTCATTGCCACTCACGGTGCCTACCGGCCTGAGAACTTCACCACTGTCGCGCCGCCCTCCAGGAACCCTGAAACGACAGTCGAGAACAACAGTGTGCCGTCGAGGGAAAAGCAGAATATGCAAACCGAAGCTAACAAATCACAGACTAGTCCTCAATCAGCCCTACCAGACAGTAATTCACCTAGCAACACCCACAACAGACATCCAGCGTCCTCTGGAAGCTCTGCAGCGGGAGTAAGTCCAAAAGGTGGAGGTAGGACCTCTGGAACCAGTCACCTTTACCTTCCTACCAAGCCCTTGTCTGATTGGCTGCTAGAGGCCTGTGACCCGGATGTGCCAACCAGAGCGTTCGCCCTGAGGTTCCTGACCCAGATGGTGCAAAACAAAAACCCAGAGGTTGTCCAGGCCCAGGAAAAAGTCCTCATGGTGGGTTGCTTGGTTAAGTACTTCCCATTTTTTTTTTTATTCTTGTCTTAGAATTTAGTCTGTTATGATGCTCTGAAAATAATGAGATATGAGAAGTTATCTTTTTAACAACATGGTAAAGTAGAATAATTGTAATGGGGTAGTTTACCCAAATATGACATTCAGATGATATTCTTGATATTTCTTTCTTCCCACAACTTATAGTAAGTCATTGATCCCAAGAACCATGTAAGTTAAACGAGTATTTAAACTATGCCAATGTTGTGTTGATTTTCAGCAATGTACGGTTTGGCCTTTTTTTTTTTTTTGTACTACATCATCACCATCGTGGCGTATTATTCCAACCAACAATAGCACTGCAATTGAAAGTGTATTCCGTGGAGTCCGTAGCGTTTGTGCAGCAGATGGGTCAAGATGCTTCCACAATGGCGTCATCATGTAGCCATGTTGGCTCTTGCTTGGTTGAAACAGAAGCTGCGTTGCCTTAGCCACCCATTAGACGTGGTGCTATTGTTGCACGCACAGTATGTGTGCGTCAGGAGTGTGTAGGTAGTGGTATTATCTGTGTCTCCTGGGACATTATGAGCAAACATGTATAATAAATGAACCTCTTCCCCGGGTGAGCCAGAGGGTACCATAGTGCGCTCCAGGGCCTTGTTAAGGTGGTATGGGCCAGAAAGGATAACAACTAATTTAGTATTCTCTGTAATCAGAAGCTACACCCCCCCTCCACCCCCACCCCCTCCTGTGTGCACCTTAGATAAACTTCAACCCCCTGCTGTTACAGCACAGACCCCCTTTATTGATTTTTTTTTTTCTCCTTTTGTGTCATGGTTGGGTTGAGCATTGTACAGCTTACCTTTCATATCTTCTATCCTCCCTCCTTATTTTATCAAAACTCCGGCACATTCTATCCATCTTGTCTAAGAAGCCCCTTGTTTTCCCGTTCTCCCAGGACCCCTTAAAAGCCCCGGGGGATCGGTAGTGAATATTCCCTTTGGTAGTTGGTTGTATTGTGTTTAATGTATTCAGTGCGGTACTAATACTCATCCTCTTTTGTTCTCCTGGAAAGATCTGTATTGGTGACATTGTTGATGTTTCTCATAAAGAATGGCCAAATGTTTCCAGTCAGGTGAAACCTCTAAAACCATAGTCCAGTCTATTTTGTGATTTGTCATGCTGATGTCTTTTCCAGCTCTTCTTAGAAAACCTAGAGCATGAAGACTCCTTCGTCTACCTGTCGGCCATTCAAGGTAATATAATAATGCAGCTTGGCCAAACGCTTGTATGTTAAATGTTCTAATTGATTTATATTTTTACCGATACTATTAACTGTAAAGCTGAAGCAGTTGTCAGTGACTCTTGAAAGCAGATGGTCTGAGTATGAATTGTCTTTTAGGGCTGTCTGCATTGGCTGATTCATACCCCGAGAGGATTCTGGAAAGGCTCCTGAAAGACTTCCAACATGGGCCCTCCCTCCCTACATCCAACAAGGAGCACTCCCTGGAATCCCGCCTCAAGGTGGGAGAGGTCCTGATGAGGGCGAGCAGGGCTATGGGTGAGCATCCTCTGTTGTTTCCGTCACACTTGTTTGTGTAACCAGATACTCACTTGGCCCGATGCCCATGTCATAACCCCTAAGAAGGCATTCAGTCATGTGATGATGACATAGTTCAGAGACCAAATTCATTTACACCATACATTGTGCTCCATGTTGCAGTGATGTTGCTAGGTTTGTGTCCTGTGTCGCTGACACATGGCAATTTGAAATGCTGCAGTAAACTCACTATCGACAAGAGTACGGTAAATAATCCAAAAAATGACAATCAATCACCCGGTCGCCATTTTCTTTCGGTCTGAGCATCTGTCTCTTACCGATAAGATCCCGTGTTCACAGTCTCACTAGTGGATGAGACTTCATAGATTTCATTTCAACAGTTAAGGCTACTAACTTGGTATTGGAGTTTGGCAATCTTCACCAACCTTACAGTAGTCCTAAAATATTTGTTTCAATCCATTGTCTGCTTATATTTAGCTATATAATTGCACAAATCTGAATGACCATCTTTATGCGCAATATTTTGTGTTTAAACAAGTTGTTGTTTCTTTAAGGCATTGTTTGCAACAGGGATGTCAGGAATAATCGGTTTTGCCATAACCACAGTCACAGTCATAAGTCACCGTTTCATAACTAATGGTTTTAAAACTTCTGTTTTTTAAAACAAAAATGTGTAGATGTAGCCTAAAGGAGAGTGAATATTGGACGTAGATTAATTAGATTACTGTTAATGTGGCTCTGTATCTGCTGGATATGTAAAAAGACAACTAATGCTCACTCTTTAATGCAGTTTTAAGCGATTCAGTAATGCCTCATGTTCACTGCATGGGTCGACTTGACTCGAGTCAACTCACTTTTTGAACCAGGTGCTTTTCTTTATATTTCGTTTTCCACTGCAGATAGTACCCCCTCAGTGTTGGCAGGATTAAACTGGGTCAAGTGAATACAAAAATGTGCTCCGTCGCATTTGACTGCGGCTTGGTGGGTTTGGGCAGGACGTCCCGTTAGTGATGATTCTCTCTGACCAATCAGTGGCCTGCAGTGTTTTAACTCCACCTTCTAATATCGGCTCAGCACGCTTGGAACCTTGACCGAGGTGATATAGAAAGATAAAAAAAACAGGTACCTGATACTATCCACCACCTGTGCTAAACAACCTTTTTAAGCGTTTTCAATAAGCAGCTGAAAATGTATAATACCTTGCCACTTGCTATTTAACATAAAAGCTCTTTCTCAGACGGCATGCTTTTTTGCTTCAGCAATAGTCAGAAAATGGAAGTTGAGTAGTTGGGGGATTCATCATTGGCGGTCTTGTTTGCAAAGTGACAGTTGCAGAACTGTGGAGGGACGACAGACGTTGTCACCATTGTAGAAATGATAATCAGAGGCGTGGAAATCTCTCTATTCCTAGATGTATCGCACTGGGGAAGTGAATGATTCTGCATCGGTGCAGTGTCGGACCATAGTGGGGAGTTCGGTTTGCTTTTCCACTCGCTGTGAGTCTTTGCTGTGGTGCTTCTTTCTCTCCTCTGTATCTCCTCTCCTCTGATCACACTCCGTGTGCGTGAGCGGAGAGACTAACTTGTTGCCTTTGCTACCAATATCAGCTGCTCTGTTTCGTACATGCCGGTTGAAATTCAAGTGTGGTATTGTTCTGTCGGGAGATGCCGTGTGAACAGACTAGTTCGTGCAGAATCATGGAATCGCATATTACACGAAAATCTATCTGGTCACACTTCAAGTAATGCGTTTGTGTCTAGCAAGTCAGTGTATGGGCCAATCAGGATCCTGTGGAGCAGCTACAGGCAGCTAAGGGGCGTGGCTTAGGTGTGTGCAAGACGACACAGAGTGTGCATCCCAAGTCTCTTAACTGCATCCCCGTTTCCCTCACTTGCGTCTTTTCCTTGCGTCCTAGTCCCTCCCACCAGGGATGCAGACGCAAGGAAACCATGCGAGGAGAGAGGAAACGAGGAAACGCGCCCTGCTTATACGCATAGGATCGATTTCTACCGGCGGTATTCACTCGTCTTATTTATGAATTATTTGCGTCTGCATGTTTTGACATTCTGATTGTGACGTCATTATTAAATAACCCAGAATACGATTATGGTTTCTCTTGAACACTGGAATTAATTTATTGGGTTCAATGTTTCAGGTTAAACTTAAATGATATAACTCATCAAACCCGACACTCAGGAATGACCAGCCTCATGTGACTGAATGGAAATGATGATAAATTATGTAAAAAGTGTTTCCTCTCTCCAGCTCTTTGATTTTAATTATATCCATAATGAAAGTTATTGAGGGAAATAACAGATCAAGAAAAGACATTTCTAATAAATGAAGAAAGTTGTTTTTGGTCCTTTTGTTGTTCAGACCTACAATGAACATATATTTTAACCAGATGGTGAATCAGAAAACAAATCAAATATATAACTTGAGTTTAATCTGTGATCCGTCTTCACTCTGGTATAAAACGTCAGCGATCATTCTGACCAATCAAATAACTGATGAACAGTGAGGGGGCGTGTCCAGCGTTAAAACACTTCCTGAAAGCCTGCCCTCGTGCTTCCTCACTCCTCAGAGATCCCTCCTCGCTCCTCAGAGATCCCTCCTCGCTCCTCAGAGCAGAAATAAGAGCTTTGGGACGGCTGTCAATATGGCGGCGCAGAACAACTTCTGGTTCGAGAGAGGAGCGAGGAAACGACAATTAAGGGACTTGGGAGATACCTAGAGAGGTGACTGTTGGTTGTAATAAACAATGGCTGACACGCAGATACTGGTATTGAAATGGCTTTTCATGTTATAGACATATTGTCTTTCTAAATAAAAATGTTGTTCAGATTTATCTGACTGCTAATGGCTAGGACTATTAATTGAGGAAAAAGGTATCCATGGGCATTAATATAGAAAATTGAGGATGTGATACATTCAGATGCATCGAGCATCATTGCTAGGTGAATCGTAATTGAATTGTGAAAATTCATACTTAACATATGCTTGTTTATTTATGTGTCCATATTTGTTTCCGTTATTATTATTTGTCTGTGGTGGACCGCTATCATCATGCAACCACCACACCATAAAAGCCACAGTGCAGACTTGTTTCCCATGCAGATCTCTGCTCAGAAGGCACCCTGTGTATCACAACCGTTCTCTGATTGAAAACCCTGTTTAGTTATTTCACCCCAGCTCTGGTTCTATCTGCCAGATTGCCATCGTACCACTTCTCTGGGACAATCGGGGGGTTTATATTCTGGCTGAGAGATTGGATAGACCATCATTTTGCTGCACAGACATCCAGAGAGCCTGTGTTTGTCTTGACCCCCCCCCCCCCCTGCCCCCTCGCCCCCCCTCTCCCCCTTGCCTTTTGCCAGTCTGTCATTTGTAAATAAGAATCTTTTCTTAATTGACTCGCCTGGTAGAGTGGTAGAGAAGCCCTTACAGAGTCCTGTGAAAGCCCACAGTGTGCAATGATGGGCAGACAGAAGAACTCTGCACCAAATGATGAGACAAAGTTTATTAGGGGGATATATTAAAAAAATAATTCGCCCCCATTAGATCTGTTAAAGCCGAAACAGTCTATTGAGACATTGTGTGTGTGTGTGTGTGTGTGTGTGTTGGTTTGAATCTTGTGGTTCTGAAGAAGTACTTAGCATTCTAAAAGCGTAATCTGGGACAAGCTGAACAGGTGTGTGTCTGTGTGTGTGTGTCTGTGTGCTTGTTCTTACTACTACTAGCCAGTCAGCTGCGTCGGCCTCTGGCTGTCCTCCCTGCTGCCTGGCAGGAGCAGTTGTAGTCGGCTCTGTTCTTTGTGTGTCTGCCTATGTGACAGTGTCACCCACACTCAGCTTGTTAAACTGAGTACGACTACATTCTGTAAACAACAATATTAGTCTTGTGTCAAGATGTCGCTTTAAATGGCTGGATCACATTTGAAGCTCCCTCCCTGGTATCCATGCTGCTCTCAGAAGTCTCTTTTTCTTGCCAAAACTGAGCCTTCTACTCTACTCCCCTCCCCTCTACAGTATTCGCCTTGTGTCCTCTTCTTTTCTGCTTATTTCGGCATGTTACTTAGCTGATCTGAGCTGTGTTTCTACTTTTGGAATTGTAGGCTTATTTCTCTCTCTGCAAATCAATGTAGGATGCTTATTTATGTTACGCTTTTTTTTATTCTCCTGTCATCCCCACAGACTCTTGAATTTATGCATGGTTTCCTGCAGTGTATCATATCGGGGGTGGGGCATCCGGTCTGCAATAAAGACGCTAAAGTCAGAGAAGGTTAAAGTCCCAGTCAGTGATATACAGGTGTAGGAAACAAGTCCCAACTATGGGGGAAAAGTGCACCACAGTGCCAGCGGTTTGTTGGGGCTGTGTTTAGGCACAGCAGTGTTTTGAGCTCAATGCTCACAGCGTGCACACATTTGCTACGTAGCACCAAATGCGAAATACAGCTGAGGCTGATGGGAATGGCATTAGTTTTGCAAACCAATTGCCTTCTGGGATGATGATAATAATAATATGTATCAATTTATTCATAAACCAGTTCATACTCAGGGGAACGTCTGTACCAAATTTAAATGCAATCCATTCATTAGTTGTTGAAACATGTTACTTAAAACCACAAATTTCAACCTAGTCAGTACGGGTCAGAGGTTAAGGTCGGGGAACCATCAAAGTCAGTAAGCTTCATCCTCTGGTGACCATGTTTTGCAAACCAATTGCCTTCTGGGATGATGATAATATGTATCAATTTATTCATAAACCAGTTCATACTCAGGGGAACGTCTGTACCAAATTTAAATGCATCCTCTGGTGACCATGGATGTTTGTACAACATGTCATGGCAATCCATCCCATAGACGTGGAGATATGCGAGTCAGGGTCAAAGTGCAAAGAGACCTGGCTGAAGTTCTTTTTGGGGATCACCAGCTGGATACAGGTTTTACTTGTTGGATTAGATCTTCACTGGCTTCACTTGAATGTTGATGTCACCATGTTGTTTGCATCTGTGACTGATCAGAAGTGTAAATAGCTTATGGCTCGTATTTATATTTACGTTTATTGTTGGATTAAAAGTTACTCTGAGGAACATTTAACTGGTTATGAAAGAGCCTCAATGGAATACTGATGCCTCTCGATGACCGACATGCGTAAACGAGACCATCAGCAGGGAGATCTACTGAGACACCTTTTAGACCTGGGTTGTTTTTAACTAACAGGTTGATGTATTTTAGTAATCTGACTTCTAGATTTTAAGTTTTTCAGAGAAGCTAGCTGAGCAAATATTTGCTTACCAAACAGCCTTGGCAATGCTCAGGTTTTTAAGGACAATTTGGCTTGATTTTGAAGTTGTTTTTAAGAACTCCATCGCCACAGGAGTTCCAGAGGCTGCCCCCGGTCAGGCTAAGATCCCAGGATCCTACTTGGATCCAGACCCCCAGCTGGCCAACTCTACCTCTCGTATTGAGCCTGCAGAAATTTCTCCCATTGACTTGTTGGTCCCTGCAACCAAGCAACGCATGCCATCTGTGCATCTGTGCCTCGGACTGGTGGCGGGGTCCTCTGTGCACCTGACGCAGGACCTGTCTCGGACTACCCATAAGGGGAGGCCTGCTTTTCGCTGCCCTGAGCCCCAGGCTGGTGCGTCACACTCCAAGAATTCCCCTAACTTTTGTGACTGGAAATGACCGGTCGGTCATAGACTGATGTTCCTTGGGTCCCAGTCTCTATCTGCTTGCTTCTGCATCAAACTACGGTCAATTTCCTATCAGGCTGTTCTCAAGCCGACCACCATGCAAAGTACCTCCTGCCCATCAGGACTATCTAACCATTCATACCCAGGGCAATTTAGGGTCAAGTGTCTTGCCTAAGGACTTGGACTAGCGCAGCCGGGGATCAAACCAATATTCTGATTGAAGGACAACCCGCTCTACGAATGAGCCACAGTTGCCCCAATAGCTTGCGTACCAGGATGGAAAAAAATCTGTCTTTGTATGGTGATTAAATGGAGTTTTAAACACTTTAATGAGCAGCCCTTCTTAAATGATCTTCTGGCCTGTAATATTCTTTAGGCCTCATTAGGGCCATATTGCTGGGCCCAGTGGAGGGAAAGGAGGCACGGGAGAACCAGAACCAGAACCAGGTTTGCGTGGGGCACACTATCGGACTGAGATGTCACAAGACTTTAGTGCTCAGAAACACTACCACGTCTGTCCACACGGAGCGTTAAAATCAACACATTGAAATTCCTCGTAGTAGCTTTAACTTTTGCTTCAAATCCTTCAAAGTTCGAATACTGCATATGCTATTTTGGTATTAAAGACTCGAGGCCTGACAATACTTACTGTTACATTTAATAATAACTGCATGTTTTAAAGAGGGTCTTGCATTTCTGTATCTTGTGTAACATGACGTTTATTTTCCTGATGTTGCTGTAGTCTCCGTAGAAGAAGCAGGCTGCTGTCAGCTAGAGAGCCAGAGAGTTGACATCTTCATTTAACCTTATGAATAATGTCCATATTTTATTACTGGGAATAGGGGAACTGGCGGCCCACCTCGGTCGTCCTCTGATTGTCGTCTTCCTGCAAGGAACCAGGGACCCAGACCGAAGTGTCCGGGCCAGCAGTCTGTCCAACCTGGGGGAGCTCTGTCAGAGACTGGACTACACCCTGGGAACGCTGGCCCAAGAGGTGAGAGGAGCACACTGACGTGAAACCCTCTTGAATGAACTGGTTTTTGGTAAAGAGTAGGGATGTGTATTGGCAAGAATTTGGCCATACGACACGGTTATGATGCGTTGGACCATATATTGCCTCTGCCCCGGCAACTGCTTTGGCCTGAGGCAATATGTTAAGGGTTGACCTTCCATTCTTGTACACGCAATACCTCAGGAATGCCTGGAGGGGATTTCTTCAAATTTAGCACAAATTACCACCTGGACTCAAGAAAGAACTTATTATATGTTGTTGGTCAAAGGTCCCTGTGACCTCACATAAAACATATTTGGCCATAACTCAAGAATTTATATGCTAATAATGTCAATTTTTCACTAACGTCTAATGGGATAAAAGATGAAGTAATGTCTTTTTGGACAGACGTGGATGTAACTGGTTCATGAAAGCATATCAGAACAGTGTGATTTTCTTTTGCATTTGTCACAGTCCCTGTAACCATGACATCATCACACATTTCTTTGTGCAATCTGAGCAACTGTCTGCCAAAAATCTTTGACACGTCAACAAATTATGAAAATCAATAGTGTTTTGGATAATCGATACAATATTACAAAGCATAATATCGCAATACTCAAGTGTATCGATAATTTCTTACTCCCAGTGTAAAAAGATGGAAGATGTTTTGTTTGCCTGTATTGATTTCTATGAGAAGTTACCATAGTAAACATGCAATAATACACACTGTGGTGTACTCGGATAAGACATAACAGTAGTATTTCATGTCATAGGCCGTATGAATTTTAGGGGGGAAAGGCACTATTTCAGCTATTGTATTTTGTGATTCTAAAAGCTGGAATTGAAATATTAACAAAGTACTTATATGTGACCTGGCAGAGGAAATACTTATATAATACTTATTTAAAAAAACATTATTGCTTTCAAGCTAGTATTATTTATATTGGTATTATCAGTGGTATTGTGTTTCACTTTTCCATTTGTAGTGAAGTAAAAATGATTCAGTGACCAAATGAGTAACAGCACATTTACATTCAGTCACTTTTTGCGTCGTGGGCCGATTTTAAAATAGCTATCCGATCTTAAAAAAGTGTCAAGTGTTGACGTATTCAAGACGATGAAAACATTCTTTGCCTTGGTTAAATATAGAAATAAGGAATGCAAGTCAGCCAGTTGAGTCCTCTCCAGAGAGATGTGGAGAACTTCTTAATAGGGCAGATTTGGTAGACCCACGTCGAAGCTTCTTTTTTTTTTTATTCAACAAACTGTTGCCCCCATGGAATTGATTTCTTTTATGAACAACAATCATGTTTTTGAAAAACTTCAATAAGGATTTTGCTCACAGCACTGAGGCTGCTCTGGTCAAGGTCTCCAATGAGATGCAGGTCTCTGCTCCATCTTCTCCTTACCCTCAGCCCGGCCTTTGACACAGTGGATCGGAACGGGGCTGAACCAGCTGTTTGAAAGTCCACAGTCATGTGACTCTTTATTGGTTCATCTCTTATCGGTCCAACAGGTCCGCCTCCTCCTTTTGTGCTCCTTTCTTTTGTGGGGTCCCCGGGGGTCTATCTGGGTCCCCTTTTATTTACCATATACATGCTACACTTGCAGTTCCTCACTCTGTACGTTATATTGTAAAACAGGTCAGATGTTTGATTTAATACAGGCGCATGGTGATCATAAGCAGTTGATCTGCAGCTTCCATACGCGACACATCAGCACTTCCAGAGCAGACGGGAAGCTAAAGGACAAAACAACCGGAACGCTTCCCTTCTCGTTAAAACTCATGTACGCAACCAAACGTAAAACTCGGTAGCACCTCTCCGCATTCCAGCTGAAGGTTCAAGAAGTCAGAGTGAGGTCATTCTGAGCTCAAGAGTCACAAAGTAGCAGGTGGTGTGGCTCAAGGTGAGAGGAAATGAGGAAGTCAGGCCAAAGAGACTTCAGCTTCTTTTGTTGCTACAAGACATAATGTTTCTAACATGGACCCTTTTCATGAAGTTTCATCTAATCAAACTCTGTGGGGAAGAGCCCCCCCCCACACACACACACACACACACACACACACACACACACACACACACACACACACACGTGTGTCTGCCCACTCCTTTGAATCAGGGTCTGAGTTGATAGAAATTCCGCCCACATTTACACACGTGCATTCCGGGCTGCTGCAGTGGTCAGACGCTCAAATAAAGATGCTGCCGTGTGTGTGCTCACTGTAGCCTGCTGGCATGAATAAGCAGCACTGTCAGCTGTAAGAACACGAATGCTTATTCATGAACATGCCCACTTGTTTACTGTGTGTGTGTGTGTGTGTGTGTTTTGGATGTATGTCCAATACATCAATCGATCCAATACATCAATCGATCCAATTGACGAGGTCCTGACCTCGGGGCTCAGGCTTTCAGCTGATTGGAGTCTTTGTGACAAACATGCCACGTCAAACCACCACATTGTGCTGTATATCCTAGTGAGACACGATCACTAACTGTATTTCAGCTTTTTGCCTATGTCCTCATATTTATACCACTATAAAAAATTTACAAATACCAATGTGTGTGTGATTGTGTGCAGCTCAGCTCCTGTCTGACTGCTCTGATAAAGACAGAGAAGGAGGCCGAGGTGAGGAGAGCTGCTGTCCATGTCATCACCCTGCTGCTCCGAGGCCTCGGCGACAAAACCACCCAGGTACATACACACACACATATATATATATATATATATATATATATATATATATATATATATATATATATATATATATATATATTAGTTTTAAATGAGCTGAAGTTGAGCTTTGTCAGTAATTTTCCCTTTGACCTTCCGGTGAAGCTCAGTCACTCATTAATATCTCGTGTGTGTTTGTTCTCCCCGTTTGAAAGTTTGATGCTGGTACTAATCCATCAGGACACATGCTTTCAGGTGGTCTCAAAGATTCCAGAGAGAAAAAGGCTGGAGAGAAACTACCTTTTTAATCACATGTCAATAGACCCAATTCATTGTAATCTTTCCTATGAATTCATAAACAGAAGAGGCTCATCCATTTTTTTTTTTTTATATAGTTTTTGTTATTGGCATTCTGACAAAATGAAATATATGTCCTGTAGTTGGCAAAAAAAAAAACTGAACTAGAGGACCAAAGAGCCTTTATGTTTAGCCTTTAACTTACATTTTTGTATTAATACATGGGTATTTATCAAGAGAATACTCGACCTGTATTACAAACAAACTGATCCACGTAAGCCTCCGCTGATACCTAACATTTTCTATAACCTGTTATTAAACACAGTGTGACCTTTTGGTCAGTAATTCTGACTGAATGGAAGATTGGAGCATGTGCAGATCCATGTTGGTTATCATCAAAGACACTGGGCCAAAAGGTCAGAGTGGTCCATTTGGTCCTGGTCATCTTTAGGCAGGCTGAATAATGTGGTGTGTTTTTGAGAGTGAGAGGCTGTTGATACAGAGCCGGCCGGGTCCTGTAATCTAGTCCCAGTCTCCCTTTGGTCATCACTGGGTAATAGACCACATGTTAGCTTCTCACCAAGCACAGGAAGGAGGCTCACCCCAAGCACCATGCTTGACTCTCTTTCTCACTGTTTCACATTCCTCACGCGGGTCAGTGTGTGGTTACTGCTGATGTGTTGTTCTTAGATAGTCCAGCACAGGGTTCTGGCTAAACACATCACAGGTCTTCGGCCTCCTAAAATGGAAGCAGCGAGGCAGGATCGCTGACTGGATTTACTGAATTCACTGATCCCAGAGCAGGTTTGAGGCTACGACATGGCTGTAACTCTGCTAGTTTATGTATTCAGAGCACAATCATCAGTGATTTTTAATAAAGGAATGAAGGAATAACAGGAACAAAACCAGTCTCCTCTTTAGACCCAGCCTCATATAAAACCTCCCAGTGTTGAGAACAGAAAATCCATTCATTCTTCCTCCTGTGGTAGCCCAGTGGAAACACACCTATATGTGAGCTGCTGGCTGCGGGCTCAAGTGGGATGTGGCTCTTGAGTCACTGCCATTACTACAGTCATCTGTCCAGCTGCTGTTCCCAGGCCAGGTCCTGTCATTACTGGAACAGCTGGACGGTCAGCGCCATCTGTACATGGCTAATGATAGAGTGCCATGAGAACAGATGAGAGGGGCAGACCGGAGCTCAAATGTTAGACCAGAGGCCATCTGGCTCAGCGAGCACTTTCCCTGTGGACCGAGGTGACAGAAAGTCTGAGCGGCCGACACAACTCCGCCAGAGAGGTGACATCCACATGAGACGGGCTACTTCGGACCACACCGGTCGCAGCAACTTAGCGACTGCATGCAGATAGCATTTAAAAAAAAAAAAAAAGTCCACTGAAAGCACCGCACATTGCAAACGCCACGCAGACATGTACGGGCTGACCGATGGCCAATGGGTTCCAAGACTGGTCATATGTGTAGGTTCACGCGGGGTCAACGGTACAACGGAATGTATTTGATGAGGCAACAGATCAGCTCAGCGAGCAAATAAGAGCAACACGAAAACAATTACCAAATTAGTTGCCAAACTTAATTGGATGAGAAAACAAACGAGATCAGTAGCAACAAAGTGTCCGTTGCAATGATCCATTCCCGTGTACAGACCAGTCCAACGCGTTGCTTCAACAATGTAACCTCCGTCTCTCCCCTACCACTTCTCCAGGTTCTGGGTGAGGTTTTGTTGGACCTGTACCGGGCTCTAAAGTGGGTTGTTCGCTCAGACCCGGATGATGTTGCCGTGCTCCATGCCCAGCTGGCTCTGGAGGAGATTGATGACGTCATGAGGAGGTTCATCTTCCCTGAGCAGAAGCTGGAGAAGAAGATTGTTGTCCTGCCATGAACTTTATGGACTTTATTTTGATATGCTCTGCCTATCGGCAGCACTAGCTCTGCCTCCATATGATGTGGATTTTATGGTAGCTCTCGACGTTTCAGAGCTACAGGCCAACACTACTGTAACAGCACTACTACAGTAACCGTACACCATCATGTTCTCCTGTACTAACAGTCCACTTCCAAAATAAAGTTATAAAAACGTATTGTTCTGAATTTGTATTATATTTACAAAGACGGGTGGTGTACCATGAACCACTGGTGCAGCTTGTAATGAGTCATCTTTTGATCATGAGAAGCTTTGTCAAGAACAACCTAATTGGGGCATTATAGGAAATTTAGGATTCACCATTTTTGGAGCTTGACATGAGAAACTAAAAGGGGAAAAGATATCTTTTTTTTCAGTATGATGTTAGTGAGCCCCTTACATTCCTTTTTTTTTTTTTTTTTTAAGTGAGATATGAAATCAGTACAGTGCCCCTTTTTAATTCTGAACACATCAATATTACATTAACACCCATCGGGCCTCATGCTAAAACATTATTGTATCCTAAACACCTTTTTTTTTTCTTTTTTTTTTTTTTCCTGTGAGGTTTGTTAATACAAGTGTCCCAAGTCAGAGTCCGTGAAGTCTCTTCACTGGACAAGCTTGTTGTAAATCTCTCATGTCGACTCAATGAATAGCGCCTGTTCATGAGGAGGTGCTGCTTGTGAGCTCATTCTAGCTAGCTGTTATGTGCTGGAGGCAGGCTGCATTCAAAAGAGCATATTTAGTAGTGCCAGCACTTGTTTGATGCAGGAAATAAAAAAGAAAGTCCAGCTGGGCACGGCTATACTGTGGCATGCATATAACAAGAGGGAATGGTTTTAAGAAGATGAATGACAACTAAATCTATTTTTAAAGCAAAGTGGTTTATGACTGGGAGGTTGTCAGGGCGATGTGACGGTTACTGAAACGGACGCCCTTAAATGAAATTGTAAACAACCACCGAAATGTATAAGTTGTCGTAATGAAATACTCGTGCCCATGACATCTTTTAAGAAAAATTAAATAAAATTGTCAATCACCACAGTTAGCTGGTTGATGGCTTTGAAGCCACCAGCAGGTGTAAGCTAGATGTCAACAAACATAACATTACAATATGGTGAAACATGAATTGTGTAAGCATCAAAGAGAAGTATTTGTTGGCGTTATTGAATGCAACAAGTTCTCTTGATTGCATGTGAATGCAAATCTGTTTCTATATCTAATTACTGCAAGAGTTGTATGTTAATGCAGAATTGTCTTTTTACCTCCTAGAGACAAATACTGAAAAGTTTCCTTTCCGTTGAAGGAACCGTTATACTTCTAACAAGCGCGCCTAGTATCGTTACTCTTGTTTTCTACAAAGCTGTATTTGCATCTATATAACTTTGAAAACGAGTGCGATGCCTGTTCAGAATGTTCTGAACGGGCCGATTGCTTGCTTCTCAAGAACCGTTCATACAGACAACTTCACACTCAACACGCCGTGACTCCCTTTGTTCCTGAGCGATACACCGGCCATGACACGGCTGCGACCCCTAGCCACGCTAGAGTAAACGTGTCATCTGGGTGCAGAAGCTCACGCGAACATCAACAGAAAAGGAGCTGTACCCAGCATGCTGTGCGTCACGGTAACGGTTGCTATTGTATCGAGTGACGGAGAGCACACTGCACTCAGCGTGCCGATTGCCGGTGTTACAGATAATTGGGTCCCCTATCGATACAGCACACAGTACTTAACGCATTACTGGTAAATAATGTCCCGTATCTCAAGAGCTCACACTCGACGCGGCACTTCTTGTGGGTCCTCAGCGACATACCACAGCAGTATGAAGACAATCAGATGAACGCTTGTAGAAAGACACACACACACACACACACACAGACACACAGACACACAGACAGAGGCTGTTAATATTTCTTCTTTGGCACATATTAACACTAACCTCTGTCAACAATGCCAAATAGCGGTCCGGGATCGTTTGAACAGAGTCGGGCTGACAGAGAGGAGAGAGAGACATTCCTTCCTTTGTTCCTCCCGTGGGGCGATAGGCTAACCGTGTACGAGGCATGACCTTCTCCGTCACCCCGTCTGTGTGAACATACAGCCGGCAAACACGAGGAGCGTCAGCTTTGTTTGCGACCCGTGGATGTTCCCCCCCCTACTCGGAGTCAAGGTATCACTGTGTGGCAGGCGGTGTAGAGACACTGATGTAGGCCTCTCCACAGCACCGCCACCACTTGCGTTAACTCTGGAGTTTATGATTTCTTGACACGAACAATAAGATATGTTGACTCTGTTTCCATTTATTTCAAGACAACAACCTTTTGAATAAACTGGTTAAAATGCTTAATTGATTGTGTCCTCCATTACTTACATTGAAAGCCCATTATGAAGGGATCTCTTAATGGCCAGCATTGAGGGGGAGTGATTATAAACCTGTTTTCATTTCCATTGCCATGATCTAATCCCAAGGGACTCTGGAAGAGTTCCTAGCAAGGCATTTCTGCCTTCCAGCAACTCAAACTCCGCTTCCCTCTCCTCTGCGTGCAGAATACTCGTTACAGTCAAGGTCGAGGAGACGGCTGTGCCTCTGGGAAAGACGACGGTAAATTAAAAAAATGTGCAGACATTAGCTTTTTAATAGTATATAACACTGTTTTCTAAGCCAGACAGGTTTTTACCATCTACCTTGCTTTCTGCAATTAACAAAGAATTTATAAATGCTAAATGAAATGCTAATGTGTAAGAGATTTTAATCCACTCAGCATTTTGGTCAAGGTCATTCCCCCTTTTAAACAGCTGGTGGTCCTAACATGGCAGCTCTGTCTAGTGCAACACATAACATGGGAGGTAGAAGAGACCAAAATTGTATTACAATGAATTAGTATTTATTTAAATCCAAACGGGATCCATTGTGTACAGTTGGAGCTACTTGGGTAATGTTGAAAGAAGCATCATGCTATGCATCAACCATTTGCAGCCTTGGACTTCAAAAGCTTCTTGTTCCCCCGACCACATCCTCAGTATCTTCGTCTCAAAATAGATATTGACTACTGTATGCAAATCAGAAACATTTGACTAAAACGGTTGATTCAATTAAATAACAAGAAAAAGATTTCCAACTTACCCTGAGTGGTATTGAACCATGCATTTTTTAGTTTTAAATATCTATCACATAATTCTGACAATAGAATATCAACGGCATTTAGTTTGGGATTTTCAAAACATTAAAGCGTCAGTAGTTTGAAAGAGGTTTGGGATTACCTTCCGGGAAAATCTGAAACTGGAATAAAGCTTTAGGTTGCATATAAGCAAACGTATGCAGGTGGTGTTCCTGACACATTTGATTGGGGGAATAACGTGTCACGGATGAAGCAGTGTCACGTTTGGCTGACTGGTGCTGGGTATTGTTTTAAAATGTCATTGCCAGTGCCAATACCTGAACCTCTTAAGTGATACCAATACCAATAGATGGGCCCCAGTGCATGATATCAGTTATAAGACACACACACACACACCATCCTGTCGTCATGTAATGTTCTAATGTTAGCCTCCACAGATGGGGCTCACACTAGGAATTGGCGGCTATGCTCATAGCTGTTTGTTGCAGTTGTTGGTTGCATTGATCTCTGATACGCCAGAAGATATACAAACAAATAGACCTTGAAGAATCAAAGAGACAACAACTGTAACCGAGAAAAACGCCATAAACCAACCCCCACAATGTCGAGGCGGGATTGTAACCACCTGTAAACTCATATTCATGGTCTCCTATGTTGCCTTTGTACAAGCCCTGTAAAGAAAGAAGTCAAGTATTAAATGCATTATGAAGAAACAAAGGTTGAATATCCTGTAAACTATTTGATTTGCCTGGTGAATATGTATTTAAATGGAGATCTTTAAGACAGCCCGTTTCTAACATCTCCAAATGAATTGGCCTTCTTTGTATCATCCCTAGACATGTAAATAGTGCTTTTATCAGTGAACTATTTGGAACCAGATGTGACCGGCTCGTGCTTCACTACGGCGAGTATAAACTCAGATTTAGTGGTGACAATCTGATTTACTCTCAGGACCTTGTGCTAACACGTCGCCTGCCTCCCAGTTTAAAACTGTTAGCTCTGTCAGTACTGATGACGCTGGTCGCGTGGTTAGCACCGATGCTATCCACCTGCTCAGATTTATCTGTGTTCAGCGCCGCGTGCAGGTCGTCCTGGCTCTATGAGTTGTAGCTGCTGAGGTAGTGGACCAATAACACATCACGTTAAATAAATGTTTTTTTAAAAATTGGTACTAGTTCATTTCTGCTTATTCCAAAAAGGTATTCATACTCACCCTATACCTAACCAAAATGTAAAGCAAAAGGAAGGTCTGCAAAGACATATAGGTGTATCTCTGCAGAAGCATAAATCAAAGCCTGTAATGTGACCTAGAGTTAGTTTTAACCTCTGTTGTCCCGCTGATAGAGAGGGAGTGCTGAAGCAGCAGCCCCTTTGGCTGTTAAAACCAGGAGAAATATAATACAGTAATTACTGTTTCTCACCATGTGTTACAGTCAGGGAGCCAGAAAAGAGAATGTGGAGCGGAGTGTGAGAGAGGATATACTTGAAGGGTGGTTGACTGGAACAATTTTAGCCTGTTTTAAATAATATGCATTCTATGACCTAACGTAAATGAAATGCGTTGTGATGTACCGATTCTCAGTGGCGTGGTGCGGTGTGTGTGAGGCTGGCAGCCCAGCCGTGGAACCTGCAGGACGTCAGCAGCTCAGCCTCAGCGTACAGGGGAGAGGGAGGGAGGGTAAATAAATAAGCCCATAAAGGATGCTTTGAGTCAGGCGGAGAGGTGGAGAGGAGAGGGGGCTCCGGTCAAACAGTCCCCAGGCTTGTTGGAGGCTGCTGGCTGCATTGCAGAGAGATAGGGAGCTAGCTGGGGTGTCCAGGGAGGGAAGGGGGGTGAGGCGAGGAGACGGGGGTTATAGAAGACAGAGAGGGGAGCTGTGGAGGAGAAGCTCAGCAGCGTCGGTCTGCCAGCCAGTCGGCACAGTGTGACAGAGGAGGAGAGTAGGAAGGAGGATTTAGGCTGTGCTGCAAACAGGGGGTGCAGAGACGAGGTAATACTGCAGCACGGGACAGAGGAAGAAGAGGGGGGAGGCGAGGAAACCTGGGGGTCATTTGTTGCAGGGCGCAAGAGCAAATCAGACTTGAGGACAAGGCAAAGCTCGAGCTCCCCACTTTGGCCCGGGATCTTCACCTTCGCCATCACTTTGGCCCCGTGCCCATGATGGAAATCAGGAGCAAGGATGGAGAGCACCAGAGGCAGATACCGGACTAGATACTGCCCCCAACCTGTGTGCTACAGACGCAAGACTATACCAGCATCAGCTGCTGGCTGAGCACCTCTGATCACATCTCAGCTGGGGGGCTTCATGCCCTGGGACAGTCCTGGGAGATAGAGGGAGGAAGTGGGGGAGGAGGAGGAGGAGGAGCAGGCAGCGCGGAGGCTGGCTCAGAGAAGTGGTGGACGCTCGTGGTTTAAGCTGCCTGCTGTATTTTTGGATGTGGGATCTCCTGAATTAAGCGAGCAGGCTGGAATAAAGATGTAGTGTGAGCTAGTAGAAGGAGGGGTACAGAACAAGGAGAGTGCTGTGCTGAGGAGAGCAGAGGGCTGGACGTCCCGGCTCAACGGACGGACCAGGCGGACGGAGATCTGGGGGGAGTCCTAAGGGGGAGACAAAGACACAGGGTCCACTGGATCAGGAAGGTAAGGGTTTTAAAATATGTTTTGGACTAAGAGACTATGTCTTTATGATGTAAATTGCTGCTACAAGCAATAAGCATTAAGACACATCTGTCTTCTGGTGGCCCACATAAAGGACTATTTATGCATTTAAACTTTGGTATAGGATTCAAATCGGATAAGATTTGCTAGGATAAGGGTTTGAGTCATGCATCAAGTTTGGCAGGTAGTTATTAAGGTTTTGGAAAAATGAATGAATGAAAGTACTCGCGTAAGATCAAACATGTTCAAGAGGGAAATAAACTGGATGGAAGTTTTAGAAAGGTTGAAATAAGCAACATTAGTCAGAAAATGCAGTACAAAGACTTGAGTGTGTTCTGGCTTGTGTGGTGAATGTGCTTCCAATGTGAGGTAGAGAAAATATTTTTTCTGCTTGCCACTGTGAGTGTGTGTGTGTGAGTCTGTCTGTCTGTCTGTGTGTGTATGTGTCTGTCTATCTGTGTGTGTGTGTGTGTGTGTGTACGAGTCTGTCTGTCTGTCTGTGTGTGTGTGTGTGTGTATGTGTATGTGTATGTGTCTGTGTGTGTGTGTGTGTATGTGTATGTGTATGTGTCTGTCTGTCTGTGTGTGTGTGTGTGTGTGTGTGTGTGTGATGTGCCCTGTGTGTGTGTGTGTGTATGTGTCTGTCTGTCTGTGTGTGTGTGTGTGTGTGTGTGTGTGTGTGTGTGTATGTGTATGTGTATGTGTGTGTGTGTGTGCGAGTGTGTTAACTAATCACTCGGACAGGACTAATTAATTGCTGCTCATGTCTGCTTTAACTCCCGCAGGAAGTAGTAAAATGGCCCAGTAACAGCTAAAGAATAGGTGTGTGTCTGTGCTGCCTGCCTCTGTGTGTACATTATCCCCCGTGCACAGTTTGTGCTGCCTCCTGGTATGTACACGCGCTGCTTTTTCCCTCTCTGGAGGCAGACGGTGACTGTTAGGAAACGGCTGACAGGAACGCCTCAGAGCGGCCGTACGAGGCTCCTGCCTTCTCCAAAGAAAACGCTGGCCTGTTTGGTTTTCCATGGCATCACCGCCATGCTGGACCTGCCCGTCGGGGTGGCCTTTTACACAGAACCTGCTATTAGACGGGCTGCTTATGAGACCTCAGGTAAAAAGGGTTAGATAGACACAATGCTCCTGTCAAAAGACCATAAAGCAAGCCCATGTAACTTTTGAGGGAAGAATTAAGAAATTCTGCCTCTTATAAAAAAAAGTCAAAAGTAAAACACGCCCTTGCTCATTTCAGCACGATCAGAGACTTGCAGCTACGGCCTCACTGGTATGACCAGCCTGTGGTGGCTACTGGTGGCTAATACTAGCAAAGTTTAGATATTTCATTACATTCAAAAGTACTACAAGTGAACACAACGTTTTGTTACCAGGAGCAACGTGTCCTCATACAACGGTTCGTATGATATCCGACGCAAAGGTACTCCGATGTCATACGTTTTATTCCAAAAGCCAGCAACACGTATCAATTTTGACTCGTTACATGCATACAGTCTTCTTAAAAATAAACTTCTGTCTTAGGCAACAAAACTCCTTTGTTAGGTTTAAGATAAAGATGGTCGTTTGGGTTAAACTAACTACGGAAGTGCCGTTACAGAATTATGCAAGTTACGTGACAAAAGCATCAACATTGACGTCTCCTGGCTGAAATATCCGAGTAAGTAACGTTTGTTGGAACCGTACGCCTCCCGCCCAGTGTGTGGTTCATAGCTCTTTATACGTCCTCCTTCAGGATTAGGTGGATAACATACGAAACAATTTCGTGGGATATCTACGAATTATGGCGCATTATTTTTCGTAGGTTAATAAAATGCTTTGAATGCTGGCTGATACCATGCTGCCAGGAGACATGCTTGTTGTACGGTCCATCATTTTTACATTTTGGGTTCTTTACTGCTCTCATCAACTCTCTTCAACAAAGTACAGAAAACATTTATCTTTTGATGAATATGAATAATACAGCCAATTGTACTTTACTGTAGCTGTGAGTACTTTATTAGATTTTACCCAGCTACATTACTTCCTTCATTATGTAATGAGGCATGTAAAAGATGATCTTGTGCTGCCCTCCCTGGAGAAACGTAGAGGCACAGAGAGAGCCCTCTAGGGGCAAATTACCCTGAAATCCCAGACTTTATATTTTACAGTTTTTACAGTTTTTGCATTCTGTATTTTGTGTTTCACATCATAACACTCTCCTTACATACAGGGAGATTATTTTTTTAATCCCCTAAATTTGTTCTGAAATTCTGTTGTGTTTGCAGCCCCGCCCATCTTTGACCTTGACTCATTGATAATGTCATGTCTAACATTAGCAGGAAGTGAGGCCGTGAGCTGGCAGGTTAAGTGGTGTCATGTATCACCTGGAAACCTGGACACTTAGACATGTTAGTTCCCTTCCTCAACCCTTCTCAGCTCCACCTGTCATTTCTCCCGCCCTTCTTGCCATCTGACCTCCAGCTCTGCCTTCCCGATGAGTATACTTCTGTAGAGTGACACTACATTTTTTTGAATTAAATGTTAATTTTGGACATCCTTATAAGGACAGGTGCATAGAAGCATATGTGAGAAGATTCCAAGAATGTCTTGGCTGTCATGGCACAGCATATGTATTTCCAATACACATAGCTTGAATGTAGCAAAAAGCTAATACATAATATTTGGGTGTTGCTGTCTGGGTTTTTACAGTCTCTGTTCTCATCAACCTCATCTTCAGCGACATGGCTTGGATAAAGCTATTGTACACTGCTTGCTCAGCAGCAAACAGCAAGCCAAAAGAGTAGCTGAATATATATAGATAGCAGAATATTCAGCAGCTAAAGAGACGGATCATTTTCTCATCTTTTGAGGAAAACAAAAACATGACTCAAAATAATGCATGTTTTCCACCAAGAAGTTATTCAGTCCCAGTAAATATCACAGGAAGTGAAAGATCGTCATTAAAATGGTATCCTATTAAACTTTAGAGGGAAATTCTCATAATTAGCACATAAATTATTGAGTTATGTTTTGGTGACAGTGATCTTTGACCATCACAATCGTATCAGTTCATCCTTGAGCCAGATGTAATGAATACAGCTGCTGGCAGCGTGGTGGAATATCAACTGTGTGTTGTTCTTTGAGACTGACCAATACAACATATTTAATAACCACAACACAAAAGTAGAATATTCTACAACTCACAAAACAATGGAAAAGCAGATCCAAAGCTGCCAGCCAGCTGTGTCCCTAAAATCATTTCTGCCTCCAGAGCAGGTCGACCTCTTGAACTTTGACCTCCACTTTGACCCTTTATTGTAAATTAGGGGTATTAGTGGCAATAAGGATGTATTGAGTGCATGTTATTGTCCAATCTCAGTCTCAAATTATGGCTCAAAAACAGCCATAATTTATGTAGGTTACAGACATAACAATGGTCAGCAAAAAAATTATGTTTAAAACAATTTTATTAGTTTATAACTAATCAAAACTCTGGTTTAGTCAAATTTACAGGACAGACGTGACAGGATTCAGGATTGGGGACAAATGCTCTTAATTCAGGATTCTGGTCCCCCTACTTGCTCCATCAAACACCCTTTTTCCAAACAAAGTTCCCCTACCGCTCCCTGCTTCCTTCTACCTCCGCTGGGTGAAAGTCCCTGTCCCGAAGCCAAAATCATCACGCACTTCCAGAATACAACTGGGAATAATATCACCACTGATTTGGTGAATATGATTTTTGCTTGGAAATGTTTATTCACTTTTGATAAGCCTTTGTTTTTTTTTTTTTTTACTTGCATCTAATGTTCTTCATTTGGACATTTGGAACGATCTCTTCCGACTATACCTGTAAAAAAAAAAAAAGAAAAAAAAAACCTAGTATGTGTATATATATATATATATATATCGTAGTACTCTAGTAGCACTTAAATGGCACTTACTTATAGCACTTGGTAGTTTGGCTTTCTTGAGGAATTGTACTCTCTTGAGTCTTGTTGTTCTGGGTTTGAACTCTCATGGTTGAATGCACTTATTGTAAGTCGCTTTGGATAAAAGCGTCTGCTAAATGAAATGTTGATGTTATTACTTTTAGTCCCGCTGTGATAGAAAAAAAACACATCCTTCCTAAACTCAGAGAAGTTTAGAAAAAAATTTCAGACATCTTATTCATGATAAAAGGTGAAAGGTGAAAGGTGGTTGATACATTTCTGCAAATAACGTATGTACGTATGTATTTTAGTTTTTATTTCATTGTGGTAAGTGTCCATCACCAGTAATATTTGAATATTATACATTCCATAAAACACCAAGTTGCTGCAGTCAGGATACTCGAGCAGATGTAAGTTTAGGGTTAATTGTACCCCCCACCTAGCCAGCAGACTAATCCCAGCTCCCCGGCCTGCCAACAAGCCCCTCTGGTGACTGTGGCCCTCCAATCAAAGTCCATGTCACTGTCTACTTTTCCTCTGGCCCGTGGCCCCGGGAGGTTAAGACCACGCTGCCTCGGCTTGCTGGTGTAATCCACCATATCCAGCAGAGGCTCTTCTTCTGCTGCCCTCATTGTCAAGAATGGAGGCCATATACATATCCCAAAAATTACATACAGTGCAATATTTGACCTTATGGCACTCCTTCTACCCCTTTCTGTGTGTTGTGTGCTTAATCCAGGGACACTGTTTCAGAAACTGTTGCAGCTTTTAAATGTTTTAAATTTAAATTGTTTAATGTTTTGACTTAAACTATATTTTAAAAGCTGGGCAAATAAAAACAGTTAATTTAATTTAACTCTAATTTGGGTAAACCATTTTTTTTTTTAAAGAATGCATCTAGTACTTTGGAAACTGGTTCTACAATCATGCCCGTATGCAAGATCTTAGAAGTATAGAGGTCCAAAAAAGGAGGTTTTGTCATATGTATATATATAGATATATATATATATATACGTATATGTATATCGGGCATGATTGAAGAACCAGTATATATATATATATATATATATATATATATATATATATATATATATAATATTTTGATTTCCCATATTTTGATTTCCATGAAGACCCCAAAGAATATTAAAAGATAATACCCACCTCAGCCACAGCATGTTCAACCTGCTTCCATCTGGGAAGAAATACAGAAAACACATCCTTCATGCAGCTTCTTTCCTCAGGCTGTGAGACTTTTTTGTGTATGTGTTTTTTTTCTTTTATAGCAAAATAGGACTGCAATTCACTGCGGAACCTTGTTTTACAATGACAATAAATTAACCTCGTAACCCTTTGTAACCTTGATTATGTCAGGGATTACATTTTACCTCATAGGTTGGATTTCTCAACATTTTGACTAACACTAACATTCAAGAGTGAAGAGATAAGAAAGACAAAACCGAAAATGAGAGAATTGAGATTTTAGAGGAATAGGGCTGTCAGTGGAAAGAACCTCTAAATGAAAGTGATGACATATGAAAACAATGCTTGAGAAGGAGAATCTTTTGTATGTTTTCCAAAACCTCTATTTACAAAATCACCCTTTCTGTCAGAACCTGGATATCACATAAACTGATTCTCCAGTGCCAGGATGTAAATCTATACATCCACTCAGAGAGGTGGATAAATCTGTCTATGCCAGTGTGTCCCACAGAGCTGAATGTAATATAAATATCTGTGTGTCTCTCCTTTGTTTGCCTGGCCAAGTGGGTTGGGGGTGGAGGGTGAGAGGGGCCAGGAGGTAATTTCATGAATGAAAAGACAGAATTGTTCCTCCGTTTCGACTGTTCCCAAGCACTGACCAAACCCTGGCTGGCCTTTAATTAGAACTATTAACCCAGAGCGAGGGAAGAAGGGAGCGCCAGAGGGGCTAATGGGAGGAGGGGCGAGGGGAGAGGGAGGAGGAAGGAGGGAGGAAGATGGAGGATAGAACAGATGGGCAGATGGTCTTCACCTGTGAGTTTGTTCACTTAAAGTGTTGAATGTCCTCCAAATCTGAGCCAGATACTCTTTGACAAGGTATTATTCTGTGCAGTATTATGTGCTTATATAGATATAGTTATAGTAAGACAGACGTTGTGGAAGCAGTATCCTTTGGAATAGTACCAATATTAAGAACAGTAGTAATGGTCTAGTAGCGGTATTAATAGCAGTAATACCATTCCTTCTTCCTAGTTGCAACAGTAGTAGTAGTAGTAACAGGAGCAATAGTACTAGCTGTAGAAGTAGTAGTAGTAGCAGTAGGTTACTGTTGCAGCAGGAGTAGTAGTAGTGGGTAGCATTTTAGAATATGGTAAGTTTACTAAGTAAGTAGTAGTAAGTTTGTTGAGTACCAGTAAAGTACGTACTGATTGGTAGAAGGAAACATGTTGTGAAGTTAGGGAAAAAGTTCAAGTTTCATTACTGAGCAACAGAGCTAGAGGTTTGGGTTACGTATTGCACTTAATCGACTGTGATTTACCAATACTGGCGTGTTACAGACATTAACAAAAGAGAATAGGTAAACTGTAGTTCTTTTTTGGTTTGGAGGACTTAGTGCTGCTAAATAAGCGCAGGGTACATTTGTATTTTTTTTTTTTAACAAACAGAGGTCCAGAGAAAAGAGGTTCATGCCTCTAAACTATATGTTACTGTGTGTGATGTAAAGCAGACTCAGTCCTGGAGACATGTTGACTCCTTATCAAACCTAGCAGATGATATCACCAGAGGCTTGACACTGCTACAGTTCACAGAGAACCGATACCACCTGGGTCAAACCTTTCTTCAAAGTCGTGACACCTGGCCAGTGAAACCAACTATCTATGAAATGGAAAAGAATGACGAGTTAAAAAAAACTCATTCCTTGGCCTTACCTCAGCTGGCAAAACTCTTGGTGTTCCTCAGGCAGAAAACGTCACTACATATTAGGATATGGTCGAGGCCACTTGTCGAGCCCTTCATGGGACGGTCTCCACCAATGATGAATCCATGGCCGACGAGTATGCAGCAGCGGGGATCAAGATCCTTCAGCAGGCACAACTGGACAGCTTCCCAGGTGATCTGATGCAACTACAGAGCGGAAAACCGGTGTTGTCCACCAGTCGAGTAGTTACACTGTCCCCAGAAGTTGATGTCTCTATTGGACTGATCTGTGTTAGTTGCGCCGTACCAGTGCCTTAAGAGATGGAGAGATCCAACCGACAGTACTGCACCCGAAACACTCCACCACCCAGCTGATAATCCGTCAGTACGATGCCAAGCTACTCCACTCCGGAGCTGAGAGGGTGTTTGCAGAGTTACAGCACAAGTATTGGATCCTTCGTGGTAGTGAATTCCTGTCCTGAATGTCTAAAGTGGAAACCCACACCATCATTCCAAAAATGGCTGACATTTCCCCAGTATGCCTCTGCCTCATGAGACCAGCCTTCTACTACACCGGAAAGGACTGTTTCGAACCATTCTTGGTCAAACTAGGCTGGGGTATAGAGAAGTGGTGGGGCATCATATTCAAATGCCTTACCACGAAGTGTGTTCATCTGGACATCCTGCAGAACCTTGACTTTGACTCGTTCTTCATGGCATTGCGGAGATTTGTAACTTGTAGAGGGACTCCCTTTGAGTTGTTGCCTGACCAGGGAACCAACTTCTGCAGAGGAGCATCAGAGTTCAGCCAGGAATACCAGAATAATTGTGACCATGAAGCAGCAGTTAGCCAAGCAGCACATGCACTTACAATTCAAGCCATCTAATGTGCTACATTAAGGCTGCATTCTATGTAATAATAGACTTCCAGTCTGTGACAGAAGAGGTCCTGAGGACAGTTCTTGTGGAGGTTGAGGGAATACTTAATTCCAAGCCTCTTGGGTATGTATCCACTGACCTTGCCGATAAATACCCTGTAACACCCAACTATCTGCATATAGGGTGGCTGGACCCTACACTTCCTCAGGTGGAATTCCCCGAATTCAAGCGCCTGTGCCGACGTCGTTGGCTTCAGAGTCTGGACTTCAGATCAAATCTGGACCTCCTTCCTCCGTCACTATTTACCCTCACTGCAGACAAGGCAGATATAGCAGTGAGACAGCAGAGACCAAGAAGTGGGTGCAGTGGTGGTGGTCAGAGACTCCCCAGAGCCCTGTGGTCCGTAGGACAGGTCGTCAGAACCATTCCGAGTTCAGATTGCCAGGTCCGATCAGCTGCAGTACAGGTGGACAGTAGAATTTATACACATCCAGTAGCCAAGCTGATTGAACTGTCGGCAATCCCAGATGACGACCCCTCAAGTTCAATGATATTTATGTTCATATTACTGGAGAGATTCTTTCAGTTAGTGGTTAGTGGGCGACTGTGGCTTAGTGGTGAGCAGGGTCGTCCTTTGATCGGCGGTTCGATCCCCGGCTCTGCTAGCCCATGTCGACGTGTCCTTGGGCAAGACACTTAACCCCTAATTGCTCCCATAGCTGTGTCTACGGTGTGTGAATGGTAGCTACTCCTGATGACCAGGTGGCACCTTAGCCCCTCCCATTAGTGTATGAATGGGTTGTTAAAGTGCTTTGAGTGGTCGGAAGACTAGAAAAGTGCTATATAAGTACAGGTCCATTTACTATCCATGTCACCTACGAGTTACTTACTCTTTCTTTTTTGTTTATTACTAATTAGGTACTAACACACATGTTAGATGACACACACATTAAGTTGTGACAGACAGATGGACAAGGCAGTAAATAATTGTGCATATGTATCTGATGCCTGAATCATTAAGTAAAGTTGTATAAACCCTAAACCAGTCTCTGTGTCCTGAACCGACACCCCATATTGGTGAATACTACATGAGCCAGTTAAGGCCTTCAGCACGATACAATACAAAACAACAATAGTGGAGGTACATACTGGGTTTAGTAGTAACACTAGTATCAGCAGGAGTTGAGTAGTACTAGTGCTAATTGCTGAGTAATAGTTCTATAACTATTATAAGCTGTAAACAACTGCTACAATGGACAGTTTTCTTGTGCTTCTGGCATCATGTCTCCATTATGTCAATGGCTGATGCTGGTGTCTTTTAGCCTATGGTGGCTGATTCAAGATTTTCCCGAAACTAATAAGGGGTTAAATGGTCTCTGGATTCCAGAGGCCCCACTCTCTGTCTCACCTGACTTGTACAACAGACATGTGTTGATATTCACCCTTTCATGTACTGAATAACATGCTCAAGTTCCTCACGTGTGCCCATACATGTATTTAAGTAGCATATTTTGTGCAAGACTAAGTGACATTGCTATTAATTAATCTATTTAATTATTCTTGTGAAAGCCAATTCAAACACAGTTTACCCACTTGCAGTTTTATTTTTCTCTTTCCCTGCCTTCCATGTCTTCTCCTTCTCCTTACACTTTCACCCTTTCTATAACTTTTTGCCCTCTGTCTCGTATCTCTTCTCCTCCTACCTCATCTTCACTGCACAAATCCCTCAACCTGTCCCTGAACATGTGTCCTCTTACTTTCCGATCCTCACCTTGACATCTGTCGGGGTCCCCACTACTCCACATTCTCCTCCACCCTCCAGATGCCCTCTCGCTGCAGGAATGCGCTGAACATCGTGGTCACCACCCTTTTTGCTGCGGTGGTCCTCTTCACCATCCTGCTGGCCTATGTCACAGGTTAACTTGTGAATTTCAATGATATACACATAGAGAAAAATTCACATGAGAATCAAAACAAGTGATGGTCATGATGATGATGATAACAAGTGATGTTTTTTTTTTACTTTGTCTCCACTGTGTTTCTTCCTTATAAAGGCTACCAGTTCATCCACACTGAGCAGCACCACCTCTCCTTTGGCCTCTATGGTGCCTTCCTTTCCCTCCATCTCTTACTCCAGAGCCTTTTTGCCTTCCTGGAGCATCGGCGGATGAGATGCCCCTCCCGGCCACAGCACTTCCGACGCTCCGTGGCTCTCTGCATTGCCGCCTACCAGGAGGACCCAGACTACCTGAGGAAGTGCCTGCGCAGTGTCCGCCGAATCTCCTTCCCTGGCCTGAAGGTGGTGCTGGTGGTGGATGGGAACCGGCTCGAGGACCGCTACATGATTGACATTTTCCAGGAGGTGATGGGTGGGGCTGACCAGGCTGGCAGTATGGTGTGGAAGGGAAACTACCACAGTGATGGGAGTGGAGGAGGAGGAGTCGGAGGTGGAGGGAGGAGCACAGTGCACATGGAGGAGGCAGCACGAGTGGCTCGGCTGGTCAGAAGCTGTCGCTACTCCTGTATCATGCAGGAGTGGGGAGGGAAAAGAGAGGTGATGTACACTGCCTTTAAAGCACTGGGGGACAGTGTGGATTATGTGCAGGTAAGGGCCACAGACACAGAAAATAGTATGCATGTTTGATCTAAAAACAAGTCTGAGAAAATACTCGGCTTGGGCTTGAGACTTCCTATTTTTAATGGAAAGCCAGTTACAAAGTGGTGTGGAGTAGGGATAATACAAGTGATATTCCATTATTCTCAATTCCAATTTAAAACCAAAAAACAAGAGTAAAACAGTAAATCACATAAATTTCAATTTACACAACTGTATTTATTCAAGGTTTTTGCCAAACGATTACATTTGAACACATCATGACGTTAGAATTCCCCTTCGCCCAATACTAATTTTAACTGAATGGAGCCTAAATGCAATATAATGTAAGTCAATGGCATCTCCCATTAACGTTAGCTGTTAGCTTTATGCAGGACTGTGCTGCTTACCGGCTGCTAGCAGCTAACGTTAGCTAGCTCCCGTCCTTTGTTCACAATAGAGCAGAGAAAAATAGGCTGCATCCCCTAAATGCGTCTATAGTGAGTTTACTACATCCCAAACACATTTTCTATTGACCCAGGATGACGGGTCTCTAGCCGTGACGGTAGGGTTTCAGAATTTTGGCATCGACTTGGTACCGCAGAATTAGTTCCCGTGACATTCCTAGTGTGGAGTTTAATAGACGTGAGTGTATCCCAGGCAGAGAGTATGTAGTGCAATTGATCTCAAAATGGTCACAAATGTGTATTGCATAATCTACAAATGAAAAGTAAGGTTTACAAATGTGTGCAATAATTTGTATGTATGTTCCAATCTTTGCTTACATTTGCGCACGGAGCTGTCTCCAGCTCCACACAGATGCACAAATTCATGCTGTGTGCTAGTGGAAAATTGGGACACCTGGGCTTTCAGTGAAATTGTGTGTAATTTCAAAATGGGAAACATCCATCCATTTTTATCCGCTTATCCGGGGTCGGGTCGCGGTGGCAGCAGGCCCAGCAGGCTGACCCAGACTTCCCTCTCACCTGCAACATTTTTCAGTTCATTCTGGGGAATCCTGAGGCATTCCCAGGGCAGCTGGGAGATATAATCCCTCCAGCGTGTTCTGGGTCTTCCCGGGGTCTCCTACCATTTGGGCGTGCTAGGAAAACCTCCAGTGGGAGGCGCCCAGGAGGCATCCTGATTAGATTCCCGAACCACCTGACGCCTTTCGACACGAAGGAGTAGCACCTCAACTCCAAGTTCTCTCCTGATGTCCGAGCTCCTTACCCTGTCTCTAAGGCTCAGCCCGGCCACCCTACGGAGGAAACTCATCTCCTTACCCTATCTCTAAGGCTGAGCCCGGCCACCCTACGGAGGAAACTCATCTCCTTACCCTATCTCTAAGGCTGAGCCCGGCCACCCTATGGAGGAAACTCATCTCGGCCGCATGTATCCACGACCTGGTTTTTCGGTCACGATACAGAGTTCGTGGCCATAGTTGAAGGTCGGAATGTAGACCGCCCGGTAAATTGACCATCTTCACCAAGACGGTCCGGTGCAGCACGTTTTACTGCTGCAGCCACCCCGATTCGCCGGTCGATCTCCTGCTCCATCTTACCCTAACTCATGAACAAGACCCTGAGATACTTGAACTCCTTCGCCTGCGGTGGGCACTCCGTCCCCACCTGGAGGGAGCAATCCACCGGTTTCCGGCAGAGCAAAATGGGAAACAAATTTTTCAAAATAGACAGATTAGCTCTTCACCCCTTGATTAGAACACATACATTTACCCTACATATACTCAATGCAGTTGCCTATGAACGTAAAGCCATTGTTAAAATAAGCTACTGTTAAGTGGTGAACCCTCCTTCTTCTGCTGGGAAAACCATAGATCTAATACACATAGATGCCGCTTTATCCCGTCTCTGTGATACGTCAACGTTGCCGTCGTATTGGAGCAGGCAAGACTGGCTTGTACACAAATAGTGACAGGGAGCTGCCATTTCTCAACCTATTTCAATGTGTCGTTTTTATATTCAAGGATTTCATGATTCCAAAATGGTAATAGAATAAAAAGAAAACCTGAAATAATGGAAGAACACCCACTCTCAAACTTTATCCCACTGCGAGACCTGTAATCAGTGCAGAAAGAAGGAATCAACTCATTTCTCTGCTCAAAGTTTTGATCAGATTAGACCATCTTTGTCAATATATTAGCGCATCATGGATTGTCCAAATAAAAGCTTGTCATCTTGTAATGTCACTGGTGTTTATGTTTTGTTGCTGTGTAGTTTGTAACAGCTGAAAAGAGAGTCTTTCCTTTTTCATTGCGCTGTGCAGTTACAGCATTGAGTTTTCTCATATTTAGTTAACCGCAGATTTTGACAGCAGGCCCAAAATTGACAACCAATTCAGCTGTGAACATAGGGATGGCTGAGTGTGTGTAGCAGTGGCCAACAATAATCACATTACAAAGCCATCAATGGAGAACAAGTTATATTCATCTGCACACTCCAACCAGATGTATTGCTGGTGCTTTGGATATCTGTCCTGCTTCTGTGCTGGCCCATACTGATGTCACCATTCATCTGATTATAATAGATAAAACTGAACATTGTTTGCATACTGTGAATGCTAACAGTGTTTAAGTCAGACTTTTAATTTAGTAGAAATACCAGCACCATTTAACTTGGTTAGACTAATGCTTAAACTGCACAAGTACCATAAAGTAAATGTGCATCTATGGGTGCCTTACCTTGAATATGTGTTGAGTCTCCACAGAAAAGTATACCGTTAGTGGTTCTTAATACAATATTCAGAGCAGAGGGATTGTTTTGACATGGCTCTCATATTGGCAATGGCTGAGGCGGCTGCTAGCAGCTTTGGTGCTAACAGCATGAACAGTGCAAACAAGGGCAATAGACATGCAACTAACTAGACACAAGCATGCTTGCGGCTGGCCTGGCTGGTAAACAAAGCAAAGAGAAGCTCGGATTACAACACACACAGAGGGAAAGTGACTTCATTCTCTGCTCAGGTAGACATTACTCCAATATATATTTTTACATTGCAAATAGTTGTTTGCTGCTATATTGCTCTAGATATCGTATTGAGAATCACCTTTTAATTCTAAAATTATTCCTAAATTTAAACCAAACGGGCAATGAAAATCTTCCAACTATATTTCAAACTTTTGTTTCTCACCTAAAATATCATGTAAAATCAGCAAACCTGCTGATAGAGCTAACAGTGTTTACCTGAGGGGGAACCAGAAGGGTGGGCGCAACGTTACCGCGATAACCAGTTGTTCGTGCCGGCCTTATGAGCTGTAACCGCTATATGAGAGCAGTAAAGATCAGCGGCCGTGAGCTAGCAAGTGGGGCATCCTCATGTACACAAACATGCATTTAAAGCACACGCGAGCAGCCAGGCCCGGCTATGGCAACCTTGAACAGGATAAGCGGTTCCGGATAATGGATGGATCTTTACTTAGCAAATAGTTGCTATACTAATGCTCTGAATGTCGTATATTAATCCTTTAACTTATTTACTTATTTCCAATCCAATCCAATGGATCTATGTTGAACAACAAACTTATTCTTCATAGCCAGCTGTCGCATGCCCTCTGTGCCCTTGGTGTGGGTCAAAGGTCATGTCCACAGCTGACCCAGTTCAGTGTAGTTAGAATGAACCAGCTGGGATCTGTCAGCAGCCTTTCATTTCTCTAATGGATTTCACTCAGGGTTCTGCAACACCTGCAGCCTTAACTTGACCAATGGATGTATATTTCTGAGTCTGTGACTCTCAGCATTTTTGAAACCCTGTGCTTGTGTCCTTTTTCAGGTGTGTGACTCAGACACAGTTCTAGACCCAGCATGTACCATAGAAATGCTGAAGATCCTTGAGGAAGATCCAATGGTGGGAGGGGTCGGTGGAGACGTGCAGGTAAAATACAATACAATAATGAAGACCCAAGACAATAGATGTTTGGTTTGAAAGTCAACTTAAAAACTCTTGGGCCACCAAGGGAGGTGATTGAAAGCTCACAACAACATGTCACGAAAGTACATTTTACTTTTCTTCCTTTGTTGATTTATGTTCTTTAAACTTTCCTGTCCACCAGATCCTTAACAAGTACGACTCCTGGATCTCCTTCCTCAGCAGCGTGCGCTACTGGATGGCCTTCAACATTGAGCGGGCCTGCCAGTCCTATTTTGGGTGCGTCCAGTGTATCAGCGGACCTCTGGGGATGTATAGGAACTCTTTGCTCCAGCGCTTCCTGGAGCCCTGGTACCACCAGACCTTCCTAGGCTCCAAGTGCAGCTTCGGTGATGACCGCCACCTCACCAATCGGGTGCTCAGCTTCGGCTACAAGACAAAATTCACAGCACGATCGCAGTGCCAGACTGAGACACCGACCCAGTATTTGCGTTGGCTCAACCAGCAGACTCGATGGAGCAAGTCTTATTTCCGTGAGTGGCTGTACAATGCCCTGTGGTTCCACAAGCACAGTCTCTGGATGACCTATGAGTCCGTGGTCACCGGCTTCTTCCCTTTCTTCTTGGTTGCCACCGTCATCCATCTCTTCTACCGTGGAAGGCTGTGGAACATCCTGCTCTTCTTATTAACGGTCCAACTGGTTGGCATGGTGAAGGCCACCTACGCCTGTTTCCTGCGTGGCAGCCTGGTGATGATCTTCATGTCACTATACTCTCTGCTCTACATGTCCAGCTTGCTCCCTGCCAAAATATTTGCACTGCTCACCATCAACAAGGCTGGATGGGGAACTTCAGGCCGCAGGAAGATTGTGGTAAACTTCATTGGCGCTGTGCCTGTCACAGTGTGGGCTATGGTCCTGCTCGGGGGTGTGGTGTATACAATCTACTGTGAAACACAGGAGCCATTTAGTGAGACAGAGAAAGCCTTGTTGATAGCAGGGACAATACTCTACGCCTGCTACTGGCTCATTCTGCTGGTGCTCTACCTGGCAATCGTAGCCAAGCGGTGTAACAAGAGGGAAGAGCAGTATCACCTGCCATATGCAGAGGCATAAACCTGCTGCCAGGGAGACTGGTAGGACATTCACACCGAGTTTCACTGCAGTGTGACTCTAGCAATGTCTCTGAACCTTTGAACTGCTGAAGTGATGAGCTATGAATCACGAACACGCTCACATCTTCATCATTGGTGCTAAAAAGGTGTGAATCTGAAATCTGAGCAGCAAGCATCTAATACAGTTGGGGGAGACTCAGTGATGAGTGGATCCACAGAGCTCGCCAATTTATATCATGCTCAACGGTGCTTCACATTGAAAAAACAAACCAAACGAACTGATCCAGGGTTCATACACTTAGTAATGACGTGTTCAGAAGAAAATTAGTGTATGGGTGCAGGTCAGCTGTAAACTGTGGCAAATGGGTGCAGTGCAGTGCTTTTAATGAATATAAAGTAGGAAAAGGGACAAAATGAGACTTAGAGACATAGGTCTTACTTAATGGTTGGTCAGTTTTTCGTGTCCCTCATTTTGAAAAAGATGAGATGGGGTCAAATGCGACGGACCTGAACTTCTGTAATAAACCATAAATAAAATAGCAAGGCAATTCTCTCAAGTCCAAGCACCTTAGATGGGGAACCTTAGATGCATTTGTTCAGACAGAATGCAAAGCAAATTTTAGAAGTGGTGCAAGTGCCAGAGACAATTGAAAAAATGAACTGGCATGATAGATAGCAAATTTGCTCTAGACAGCGCAAAATAAAACTGAGAAAGTAAAAACAATTTCAACTTGAGTGTACTAATGTTCGTTGATCTCCGCTCTTTATAAAAGTACAGAGACGAGACAGTACCGAGGAGAAAAAGAAAGACAGAAAGAACTCGTGAGTTTAGTGACACAAACACACACACAGCCACTCCACACGCACACTGTTTGTGCATGAGTTCCTAGCCAGCTACAGCTAACTTTTGTATAGATTGTACATTAAAGGGATAGTTCAGGTGTCTTGAAGTGGGGTTGGTACTAATCCACAGTCAGTGTATTACCTACAGTAGACGACGGTCGACACGCCCCCAGTTTGGTGAAGCAGACAGGAGTACCAGCACTGGAGCAAAGTAATACTGTGGATGGAGGCAGCAGCTAAACAGATTTTAGCCAGCTCAAAGACTCAACAAAAAAATTACGTGTATGCCATATTTAGAATATTTCCAACATGGAACTGAACTGAAAGTGAAACTTATCTATACTGTTTTTGTCAACAGAGGCCAGTGGCTTTGAAGAGAGCATTGATAAGATTCACTTTCAGTTCAGTGGTAAAACTTTCTTAATATAGCATACACTTAAAAATATATAGATTTTTTAAGGTGGGCCTTTCCTTGAGGTGGCTAAAATACATTTTGCTGCTGCCCCTGTCCACAGCAGTATATTGCTTTATTCTTGTGCTGTCTTTCCAAACTGGGGGCAAACCAACAGCCATCTACAGTAGGTAGACCTGATACATTGACTATGGATAAGTACCTCCTACCAACTCATTTCAAAACACCGAATCATCTCTTTTACTGTTTGTGAACAATAAACATAGACAGTTTTAGCAGGGAAATTTATGTGAAAATTTGGTTTGTATTCTGTGTCAACACACCATAAAGCATAGGTTAGGATTTTTTACAAGTCTATCTTAGTACAATACTCACATGCCATGTAGGCGTCTTTCAAAGAGTTGTTGGTTGCTGTAATCATTCCGTAGCCGTGAAGTAATATCTTTTTAAAGATGCAAAAGAAATGTGTTCTATTACTTTTGTTACAACTTCCCAACGTCAACTGTGCGGTTCTCACACCATCCAACTTTATGTGTGCTGTTATAACTACCTGCTGCGAGCCAGCTAAGAGGGAACTGAAAATGAACAAACTGGGAACCACATTCAAACTTTTCCGAACATTTCGTTCCCAGAAGTCACGTTTCTCTTCTTCTGGTAGAGGCTCACCAGCTCCCCCCATCCACATCCCCTAGCTGTGCCAAGGTCCCTGATCAGTCTCTCAACAGAACAATGGACTGTATAAAATATCAACATCACCCACCTCAATTATGCGTAACTTTAAGCATTAATCAAATTTTGAGCAGTGAATTATATGAAAAATAATTCCCCATACAGTTGGCATGAACAAGGATGTTAGCTACAGAGACAAAAACATTTTTCGTATCAGGCTGTAAACATGTTTCTTTCTGCTGTAAATTTGGGCATTTTAACATGGAGGTCTATGGAGATTGACTCGCTTTTGAAGCCAGCCTCAAGTGGCCACTTGCTACTGTAACACGGTACTAACAAGCAGCTACCTACATCCATCCATTTTATGCAGTTTTTTTTTTTTTTACTAAGTAATGCGTTGCTGCCAGTGTGCAAAATATCCAATGGGGTCCCACCTACCTAGTGGACTGCGAGTGTTCCGTGAGAAAGTCAACATTAACCAATGGGGCCATATTATCTGACCCCTACAGACTGCTTCGCCGTGGGGAGGGCAGACGGGAGCTCCAGAGAGAATGACTGGTCCATCTCTTGAGCTGGCTAGTTGGCTTGCTAGTTTTTTCAGGAACAACTGCCTGCTCTCCTCTCAGCGAGGTGGTCTCCTATTGTTGAGGAGTGAGGCAGAGGGTCCAAAGATGTAAACTTTTTGCAGTTTGAATAATGAATAATGAATACTGATGCTTTAATAAGACAAGTCCAAGTAACACATTTTTCCAGAGACCCCAGACATTTTTCTGTTGAAGCTTTCAGGCAGTCTCAAGTGTCAATAAAGGGGGTCTCTGACTCCCCAAGACTGCCATTATTTCTACTGATTCCTGCCCAACACTGAATAAGAGGCATCAGCAGATTGAGGAATGATTACAGTGACCTAAAACTCTTTCATCAGCATATGGGCCACACACTACTTGCAGATGGATGTAATAGTGTGGATGTCTTCAGGGCGGAGACTGAGACAGTTTGTGGTTATTCCTCAGCTCTGAGACCAGCCCTCATTTACTCTCATCAGCCATGAACAGTACAATCATCTGCAGCTGTATTTTGTGGAGCAGCTATGATTTAACCAGAGCAGACAATCTAACGTTTCTGAACATGTGACATGCAGTTTATTTGGTTTTTTTTCTGGTGTTTCCTGTTAGGTTCCGTATCAAATGTGTAACTTAATGATGTACATTGTGGTCCAATTCTCAGTTTACGACCAGTTGATCATAGTTTCATTGAGTGATTCAGAGATTTTGTATGTGGTCACATTTGTATACTGTAAAGGTGCCAAATTATGTAACAGTATAGTTTACTACAGGACACATTTCTCTTAACTTGGGACATTTGTGTCCTTTTACACTAGATGAAGCCTTTGTTTATTCATTCCATCAACAGTGTAAAGACTGAAGACCAAAGAGATTTCTTCTGAAGTGACAAATGTGAAAGCTTTTTTTTTTCTTTCATATTTTTTAAATCAGACAAGATAGGTTTCAAAAACTAAACAACTGGTCCATTTGTCCGGTGTGAGCACCATCAGCACATCTGTGCCTACACGGACAGATGTCTTTTTGCTTCAACATTTTTCTTTGAGCCATTTAAGTTATGTTCATATTGATTTATTTTGGGCGGGCTGTATAAGTTCAAACTTGAAAGTTCAAATACATAGACGGATAGTTAAAAGGAAATAGATTTTCCTTTCCGACGGTCAACCAGCAATACAAGAGGTCTTGTTTCTTAACATCTGCTGCTTCTATCTCTGGGCATCACGAGATAATGGAATATTCCAAAGTCATTAAAAATGCTTCCTATTTTGGACACAGTCCTCCCATTTATACCCAATGGAGAATGGCGCTTGATTTAAAAGACTGCATTGACATGCTCACTTTAAAAAAAGAGAAATAGATTTCTCAGAAACTAACCGGACTGGAGCATCAATGTTTAAACATTAATACTAAGACATGATACCCTGCACACAAACAGGTTGTCGTGATCAATCTTCTTTTGTTATCATTTCTCTTGTGTCATTGGATGTAAACTCATGATTGGGACTGCTGAGAAGCTAGAGAGTGGCTTTAAGTGAGAGGCATGAATTACTTTGCCATGTGTTTGATTTAACAGTGAGGAGACTCTCGGAAACTGGGTACTGGGTAATGAACAGTTGATTTTAGCAGATATATAACGCAGTTTTTCTTTTATACCCAATGATGTAGTGGAGTGCAGTTTGTAGGGAATAAATTAGCATGTATAAATCTAAAGAAAAGTTACAGAAGGACAAGGATTTTCAAGCACAAAACAGTACTTTCACACTGAACTGAAAAAATTATCCTTCTGCTCTCAAACTGAAGTTTTCCTAATTTTAGCTTCTTTTTTTTCTTTTTTTTTTTTTTTTTGCATTTGACCTTCATTCAGTAGTTCGTGTAAAGATCCAGACAAGAAATGCAGGGAGAGTGCTGGAATGACATCTATCAATCATATAGTATGAGTCTTAACCACCCGGCCACCATGCACCAGTTAACTCAACACCTTTAACCCTGTCGACGTCATTGTAAGTCGGCCCTACTCTTCTACACAAAACAATCTCAGAAACTACTGACTGGCTTTTAATGAAGGTTGCTGAGTTTATTGGTCCCCAGAGGATGATTACACATGCTGAGCTCCTGTAGGTTTATTGAGCACCACCATCCGGGCAAAGTTTCCACAGTTGGTCCATCAACTGTGGAAACAGTTAATGGACCAACTTGAAAACTAGTGGCAGGATTTTCACGCAACTTGCTGTAGATATCGGTAAATATTCATGTTCTCCTGAGGTTTTATTTTTTGTTTATTTAGTGCCATCCTCAGGATAAAGTGTACATTTCCATTCACCTGTTTTTATGTTCATTTACTGTTTGTACATAAAAAAAACCTGAGTGAAGGCACCAGAAAATGTATTGTTACGCCTAGCTGAGATTGAAATGTTGGTGTTTAAAAAAATAGAGAAGATGCAATAAAGGACCACAGTAACTTATTTTTCAAATATAGCTTGATGTCATGTTACCTGCTTCTATTTGTTGTACTGTTTTTTGTAAGCAAAGCATTAATGTAATGCTGCCACTCTAAGGGTGTTATTTTTACCAGACTTTTAAAAATGTGCTTATAATCGACAGTATATTGGCATACCTACTCTCATTTATGGTAATAGTCAAACTCAAAGCGCTTTAACACTAAGCATGAGCTTTGACATCACGGTTCTTGGTCCAACTTTAAAAGCAGGCTGCCAGAATGCCTGTTTGTTTAGAAGTGGGAGGTGTCTGACTGCTTTACAGCAGCTGAATGAATTGGCCCCTTCAGTCACCTCGTACTAACAGGATGGCATTTTACTTCAGGGTAACGGCGCAGCATCGGAAACCGCCTTCATCAAACAAACACACACATACTTGCACGCTGTAAATTATTCTGGCAACATGTCAAATGCTGTATGCTAGGAGACTGAGACAAATATTTTGAATGTTTGTTACCCAACTGATCCCTCAGCGGTTCACACCTTCCTTCTCGCTTTTATAAATAATGTAATTAGTGTGTGCGGCGCTGCTCTAAGCCCTGCTTTACTTTATCATAGCATCACATTCACAGTGTGACCATATGGCCAAATTTGTGTACCGATGTTTTTGGACTGAATCTAAAGCAGCAAAAATCTGGGTGAATTTAATTATTTCTATATGCAAAAACGTGACATTCATTCAGTGTGAATGAAGATTGTGATTGACAGCACTGACATTATCATAGGTTCCCACTAATAGTCAGTTAGTTGGTCAGTTAGTCAGTATTGGTCCAATCTAAGAAAAGTAATCCCTTATGATGTCATCAGGCTTGGGCTTGAAGACTATATCAACTATAAAAATGTATATTCTCCCGCTTTACAAACTGGAGCTGTGGAGTTTGAAAAGACATGAGTTTCATTATGAGAAGTGTAGAATCCAGTGGGGTTTTGAGCTTACTTCAATTGTTTTGTTTTGTTTTGTCCTCCAACTTTATGAAGTGCAACACTGAAACACTGGTATAACCTTCTTGATGAAGTTCAAATGTGGTGATCTAGCATTCAATTCCTACTGGAGTAAGATAGGTCAGTTTAAAATATGTAGTTTGGATGTTACATTTCAGACATTTCTCATTTAAAAAATTGAGGAAAGAAATTGACAGCAGTGTATGTTTGTGCCTTTCTAGACTAAATATTAAGATTATCCTCAATTGACAATCTGTTTTGCAACAGAAACTGAGCGACACACACTGTGAATTGGGTTACATAAACTGCAGCTGATGATTCAATCTGAGAGAATATTGCTGCGACCAAACGTTGAATGCGTATTGATTTTGTCAAACCTTTAGAGACTTGTTCCATAACTCCAAGCACCTGCTACCTTTCCTCTAAACGTCAGTTTAGGATTCATTTCAAGTCTCACTCCAGTTGCACAGACGTGTGTCTCAATGCCAATTTAAGATTATACAAACATTGTTGTGGCTTTTCAAACATTACAATTATTGATCCACGTGTTTGTCTGTCCACTTTGCTTTTTTATTTATTTATTCAAACTGTCCTTTCTAAACTCAGTCAATGGTAAATGGATGTGCATTCGTAAAGCACTTTACACTACATGTCATCATTCACACGCCGATGCCACAGCCTTCAGGAGGTTAAGTGTTTTGCCCGAGAACACATCGACGTGGACTCGAGGAGCTGGAGGGGCGGGGGGGTCGAACCGCCGACCTTCCTGATGGAAGTACAACCGGCTCTACCGCTGAGCCTCGGGTCCGCCTCCACACACTCGTGAGTAGCCTACTTCTGTCACGTAGTACCAGTAACTGCCACAGTGCCTTTAAAAAAAAGGTTTCTATCCGATTATAATTTTTAAGGAAGAACACATCTTTGACAAAAGAATACATTTACCTTGACAGTGTCCGATAAGCAATCTTATGATTCTATTCAGTCTCATCAAGAAACAATAAATCAATCATTTGAGGAGGTTCTCTCATAAAATTGTAGTGTTTGAAAAAGAATAATATTCATGCTGAATCCAGCATGTGATATATTTAAACATCATGTCTATTTATTGCCGGTCCTCAAACCAGCTTATAGGAGCAACACAGCACTACTGTACCTAAAACAGGGTGCATTTTGGGATACCTAAAACCTCTAAATACAGCTTCAAAGCAGTATTAACGAGAGTGAACATCCAAGTGTGTTAAGTGAGTGTTAAGTGTATTACATTGTAATATTTCCCTAACTTGGGACGCACTTGTCTACTACCTGCCACCACTTGATTATTTCTAATTGACGTGAAATAAATTCAATTATGACCCACGCCTTTACGGGAGCCGGGAAATGGTACCAGTAGATGTGGTGGGTAAATAGAGAGCAGGTGCACCGATATCAAATGAAAACTTCACCAAAAGACAACTCCTGGAATCAGTCGGGAATTATTGGACAGTCACCGTCTACATTGCGGACATTTGTTAAGAGTTTATCTGGAAACAAAGGCCCAATCCCAAGCTCCGCCCTCATTGACTCACAGAGTTTGAGGCACACTCCCGTAAAGTCCGTGAGGGTTTAGTTCTGTCCCTCTGTCAAACCACCCAGTGTTTGAGTCTCTGGCAGATATTTTTAGCCCTTTATGAACCCTTTACATAAGTCAGCATTAGATGCAGACTTTGCTCAAGGGAATTACCCACAATTCATAGCCATGTGACGTTAAACATGCAGTTACCAATGGAAGCATGGAGACAAAAAAAAAAAAGGTAAACAAAGAGGACGGCACATATGTGTTCAGTCTAGCAGATTACATTTACACAACATTAAAAAAAACATGAAATCAGAGGAATGTAAGCAGAGACATATATATATATATATATATATATATATATATATTCCACAGATTTATCCATCAAACATTTTGTTTTGTTATTGAAGCTGTTTTGACCAAAACGAGTAAATAGATTATTTTAATGACGTCTCATCTCGTGAGGAAAGAACCTGGAAGACGTTCAAATCAGGGAGTAAAAAGTATAAAATAAATTACAAATACAATTGTACACAATATTGTTTTGACGTTGTCATGGTAACTTGATATGATGCAGCAAAGTGCTGTCCCATTTGTATTTACACCATTTAAAGCCCTAAAGTCTCAGTAAGTCCCTGAGGGTTCAGGGTTTGAGGCCTTGGGGGGGACATTGGGACTGGGCCAATATCCAGTGGTTATACTGTATATGCCTTGCAGTGGAGATGTCTGATCCAGTCTCAATAAAATGATAACGCTGCCATCTGGTGGAAATGTTGTATCCCTTGTTTGGATACTTATGGATTCAAGCTGCTGATCTCAAATATTCTTTATTTTGTCTGTGCAGAAAACTTCAGTATTCCATCCACAATATAATTGGTCGGTTTGCGAACGCCTTTGAAACAGCATGTAGACCCTCATGGGGCTTCGAACGTTTTCTACAGATCTCAGGAAACCAATACAACACTCATTCATAGCCTCATTAAAGACATTAAAGAATCAGTTCAGGCCAAAGTCTGGCAGTAATGATCAATAAGAGGTGTTGTATTGACCAACTGCACAACAAATGTCTCAAACTGCATATCAGAGGCAACACTAGCTGAAGTACACTTCCGGTATTGTCCAGCAGGTGAGATGGGTCAGTTCGTCTGACCCAGAGAGGAAGCGCAGTCCCGCTACACCTTCTTGGGTACGTTAGTGATGATGGGTTTGGGGCGCGTCTTAAAGATCAGCTTCCGTTTGATCAGGGCAGACACGGTGTAAGAGGTGGAAGTGGGTCCTTGCTGGTTCGTTTCCATAGCTACCTGTGTACCATGGCTGCCCGGGCTATCCTGCAAATGGCTGGAATGCTTGGTGAGGACGGCGAGGGGTTTCTCCAGTTTGAGCTGCTTGCCGTAGAGAATATGATGTCCCACAAGAAGCACCGGCGTCCCCTGGTGGAGGGAGAAATGAGTGAGGACCGACAGGGAAAGCATCGTCCGAGACATTTTTTTTTTTTTTTTTTTTTTTACTTCTGCTGCATTTAGAGCTAAAGCAACACGAGTAGAACCTTTTTCCTCCAAAGGTGTCTTGATACGACATCACTCTATTAATTAATGATTGAGGACAAGAGTTGACAATCAAAGAAAGGCTAAAGTAGGGCTAAAAACAATTACTACTTCCATTATCCATAAGTCTGTTGATTATTTTCCTGATTACTGAAATGACAGAAAATAGTGAAAACTCTCCATAAAGATATTGTAGAGCCTAAGGTGATGTTATCAAATAGTTTGTTTTGTCGGATCAACAGTCCAGAACCTAAAGATATTCATTTTGCTATCATCAGTAAATCGTCACAAGTGAGAAACTGGAACCAGTTACAAGCTCTTTATATCTTGAGATGGGACATTAGGAAATAAAGTAAAGTAAAGTAGTAAAAAAAAAAAAAAAAATAATGTAACATTACACAACACAAAGTGCCATATACAGAAAATATAAAAACATGGGTAAGTTCATTGGAGCCCATGGTGAGTAGACGAGAAATGGCCCAGCGTAAAGGTCCAGGTAGGAAAAGTGCAAATGCAAAGGATAAGAAGTTTGCCTTAATTTAATATCTCTGGATTGTTGTTTGTTGAATGGAATTTGAGATGTCAACTCTTGGCTCCAGCATGAGCAGTTTTACTATTTTCAGTCATTTTATACAACCAAACGATTAATCAATAAATTGAGAAATGAATCAGCTTCAAATCGATTATAGTCGTTGGTTTCTTGCAGCTCAAACAAATACAACAGAAAACAATATCAATATTCCCGTGTGCAATAACAATGTGAAGGACCCATCATTGACCTGGCTATTCAGTCACATGATGCCATGATCTCCGGCTAGTGCAACTAAGAAACTATGCAGCTATATGTCAGCTCAAAAATGAAAATGTGACATGTATACATATCACGTGTATGTTATACACAATTCGCAGTATCATTTCCCATCCAGCTCAAAGATGCCGGGATGCTTCACCTCCCGAGACTTCACAAATTTCCTTTTTGTTTTCTGTTCACAGAACCACTATGTCAGTTGAATAAATGATAAGCGTTGGTGAGTCAAACTGATTTGCTTCACCATTGTCTCTGAAACAGATGCCTGTGCACAGACGAGTAAACACACCATCACACGCGGAGTGTTGTCTGGTTCAGGTTCGGACTTCAACAGCTACGTTTAAAATATCACTAAAGCAAGAAATATTTAAAAAGTATTTATTTTGGGGTGCACATATGTTTTACATGTTAAAAACTGGTTGCCACTGTCCAGCCCTGATTAGCTGGTTTGGATTGGGGCCACTAAGTGTCTCTAAAACTCAGTTTGTATTTGAAAAGCACCAGGTTCGGTCTTTAGTTACCTCTTTGGTGTAGAGCAGATCTCCCATAACGTTCCCTGCCAGACCAGAGTTGTGTCTGGAAACCATTTCTCCCTGCAGCTCCACCAGCAGCCATTCTGGAGGACTGCTGCCATCCACACTGCCCCTGCAGAAGCACAGAGATACACACGGACATGAACCAACGATTCCTGGAGAGCATTCATTTCTAAGAGTGCATCATATTGACATGTCAGAACTGGAGGAGAGGCGGCTGACAGTTGGTCCCATTACCCCCTGAGCTCCATACGAAGAGTGTCACAGCAAAGGGCCCTCCAACATTAGCTTGGCATACTGGCAACATTAATACAACCAAATCACCATGAGATACTTTGCAGTCCAGTGTTTTGTCCCTGGCTCATTCCCGTTATGTGGTAACATTTCCACCTCATACCTTTTGAAAAAAGACTACATGTTTATTATTTTTTTTATTCTAATCCTTATTGGTGGACTGGTTTTATAGGACAGGGTGGAACATTTGGAGCACACATACATACATATACATATATATATATACACACATATACATATATATATATATATATATATATATATATATATATATATATATATATATATATACACACACACACACATACACATATATATATATATGCCAAAAAATAAAAGTGCATTAATTTTATGTGCATTATGTGTTTATGTAATAAAGAAGACCTTCATTTATAATTTAAGCTACTTGTAATAAAGATGTGACAAATTTGAAAGAAAACATAAATTAGTAATAGTAATGGGGCCAGAGAGCATCTGTAATATCTGTAACCGTAAGGCACTATGAAGCCTCGGTAATGACAGTGAGACGTCCTCCAGACATTATAAAGCTGAAGTAACGTCAGTGTTTATCTATAAATCTATAAATCTATAAACCTCCTACCTTATGACTATTTGAACCATCGCGCTGTCAGAGAGAGGAGACCGTCGTGTGATTAACAGGATGAAAAAGAAGCGATTACATGAACTGATCCCAGCACAGCATTCTGTGTTTATACTCCGGCAGCATTTCCCGCGCAGTGTGAACTGCCCGTGTGATGACGTACTTCCGTTTCTTCGAGCCTGTTTGGGAGATTCACTACCGGTTCAAAGGTTCTCAACGTGGCCGCCGATGTTTCCAGCGTGTGGAGTAAAGAGCAGAGCCTGTGTCGTGAAGCAGCCGGGACCCGGTGCTTTCTAGTCCCCGTGAACCCGGTAGGAGGCCCGCGGGTCGGTAGTGGTCCCTCGGTGAGTCTCACCGGGGCGGTGTGTGATGCTGCTAACGGACAGCGGCTTTAACGCGTGTGTGTAGCTGCCGTGCGACCAGCTCCAGTCCGCCTCCCGGCTTCGCTCTTCGTAGTAGTCAACATGGGGGAGTTCAAGGTGCACCGGGTTCGCTTCTTCGACTACATGCCCGCCGCTATCCGAGCCATGGCGTTCAACAGCCGCACCGAGCGGCTCGCTCTGGCCCGGGCTGACGGAGCTCTGGAGATATTCAACTTCGCTGACAACTACTTCCAAGAAAAGGTAACGTACCGACTCCGAGCAGTCCCCGACCCACGTGACCCACGTGTGTCTGGACCGTCCCCGGTCCTCCGCTGCTCCGTCTGCGTGTTCGGCCGAACAGCACTTTGAAGTTGACTGGCTGAGTGTCGGTCCATGTGTGCGCTGTCTTCGTGCTCTTTGGTGTATGACCGCGTCTTGTAATGAAAGTTTAAAGACTGGTAACCATTCAAACCTAAATGAGACTCTGACACCCAGACCTGGTTTTGATTCGGGTGCGCAGGTCATCCCGGGGCAGGACGGCAGGGCTGTGGAGGCCCTGTGTTGGGTGGGCCGCCGTCTGTTCAGCGCTGGGCTGAATGGAGAGATCACCGAGTACGACCTGGAGAACCTGAGGCCCAGGTACACGGTGGAGGCCTACGGAGGACCGATCTGGACCATCAGTGGCAACGACCAGGGAACTCTGCTGGCGGTCAGTCAAGACCTGATGCTCAAATTCTTCCGCCCAGGTTTGGACTTGAGGGGAAGAGCCTCGTCTAGCCTTCAGCTTGTTGATTGAATGCTGTGCTCCTCATCAGGTCGGCTGTGAGGACGGGACGGTGAAGATGTTTGAAGTACTGGAGGAGAGGATTCAGTTTCAAAGAAACCTCGACCGGCAAAAGGGTAAGCTGATTCAGAGCTATGTCTATTCGTGAATACATATTCATGCGTGTGCGCTTACATAATGAATACACGCCTGTGTTCAGATATGTCATTGTTTGAGCCCCTGGATGTGACCAGTGTCCAAAATGTGGAGTGTTTGTTGACGCTCGGGGTGCCTGACGGCCAGTAGGGACCACTGATGGGGTTTTAACTTTGTGCAGTGATAATTATCCATTTTTGTTTTCCTCCAAGGACAAATAAAACTAGACCAAAACTATAATGCAAGAATGTATTTTTTTTTTTTTTTCTCCCTTGCTGATTTTGAACAAATGAACCCGGTTAGAGGTGTGAAAGCCCCCTTAGTGACGTTCAGAGTTTGATTTAGTGTGATGTGCTCGTCTAGGTCGCATCATCTCCCTCTCCTGGCATCCCTCTGCTCCACTGATTGCTGCCGGCATGATGGACATGATCAGAATCTTTGATGCTGAGACGGGTAAGTAGATCCAACTTGGTCCTGAGCTATTGGCACAGAACAGTTAAAGTATTCAAATGGAACATTTCAAGATGCGTTCTGTGAATGTTGACTAATCGCCCACGTGTTCCTACCATCCCAGTGATATGATTGTAAAGTTGTCTTCGTGTTGCTTTGCCCTCTTCAGGCCGCGCCACCCACAGGCTGCTGGTGGAGAGAGGTGTCGGAGCCTCCAAGAGCAAAGAGGTGGTGGTTTGGAGCGTTGCCTTCCTTTCTGACCACACCATCATTAGCGGTGACTCTGCAGGAAAGGTCCAGATCTGGGATGGACTCACAGGAACTCTGGTCAGAACTCACCTGGTCACCAAGTGGGACGTCCTGGCTCTCTCTGTTTCACAGGTACGTGTGCACCCAGGTATTGGGACACATTGCGTGACTTCTGGCCTGAGGGCAGTTTTAGGTACACATCACTTCCATGATATTTAACAGGATGAGAGCAGTCTGGTAGCCGGGACGTCAGAGGGCACGGTCGTCCAGTTCCAGTTCATCTCCGCCACTGTGGACCGGCAGAATGAAGATTGGGTCCGAACCAGGACCTTTAAAAACCACTCGCATGATGTGAGGGCGCTCGTCCACACCGACACTGCTGTGGTGTCTGGAGGTCAGTGTCAAAGCTATGGATGCTACACTGACTGTACTTGTATAGATCTTTTCTGGTCTGCCGACCACTCAAAGTGCTTTAACACTACATGACATCATTCACCCATTCATACACTGATGGGAGGGGCTTAGGTGCCACCTGCCCATCAGGAGTAGCTAACATTCATACACTGATGGGAGGGGCTTAGGTGCCACCTGCTCATCAGGAGTAGCTAACGTTCATACACTGATGGGCAGGTGGCACCTTAGCCCCTCCCATCAGGAGTAGCTAACATTCATACACTGATGGGAGGGGCTTAGGTGCCACCTGCCATCAGGAGTAGGTAACATTCATACACATTCGCACAGCTACGGGAGACATTTGGGATTAAGTGTCTTGCCCAAGGACTTGGGGTCGCCTGTCACTAAAGCTTGATTGATTACAGAGGGCCCAAAATTCTTCTTATTTTGGGGCCAAAACTTTCATTTGGTGTCTGAATTATACTATTTTTGTCCCAGGAAGAACAAAACATCAGTGTCGCAGGTGTCCCCAAATTTCTTAGTGTTTATATTCATTTTGTGGTCACATTTTAATTTGAGATTATTATGAGTTTATCAATCCAACTAGGGAGGAATCAAAGCAAGTGGTCTTCACTATAAACCAAGTGAACTCTACAAAGTAGAGATCAGAGAGAGAACACACCCCTCCATGTGAGTTTTGTTGGCCAGTTCTAAACTGAAATATCTCAACTATTGGATGATTGCCATGCAAATTTGATGACATCACAACCCATGTGATGTCATCAGAAAGTAGGTGCTAGGAGACGACTTCTGGGAAGAAGAGCGTAAACAGTGGCGGTGAGGCCTCCCAGATGTAGATGATGGATTCCCTTCCTGACATGTTGCGTCTGTCGGGTCAGCTGATGTTGTTGTGATTAACCTGGCATTAATCTTGTTTACACTATTCAGCATTTGGACTCAAACTATTACTGATGTCATGAATCGTTTATCCAACACTATTTTAATGCTAAAGCATAGCCAAAGTCATCAGTGAAACCACTGGAGTAGACCCTGGCTCAACTTTTGCAATAATGCCTTCTGACGTCATGCAACAACACATAACTAATCCGATATGTGCGTGTCCTTATTCCTGGAATAATCCCGACATCCTGTATGTTTTTATATTTACTGCACAGTGAAGTATACAGTCTAAAAAAAACAATGGCATTCCATTTTAAATATAAACTTGTCATATAACATGAAGGTGTTTGTAATCCTCCAGGTATGGACACCCAGCTGGTAGTGCGACCCCTGTTGGACAAAGTGGAGAAGAACACCCAGGAGTCAGCGATGCGCAAAGTGGCTTTCCCACACGTGAGTACATATTTATGGTGTGATCGAATTCAATACAGACATTTAAACGTGATTCTATGAGTGGTGGGGTCTTGGCTCTGAACACTTATGCCACTGAGAAATGTTTTTTTATTAACATCTTATGTTGGCTTTGTCATTGTGGGCTATTGATGAAGGAAAAACTGTATTCAAAGAATTTTAGCATACGGCTTTCTGATTACTTTCTGAATGTGCATTTATGTAACTTGGCCAAGTAGTTTTTTATGCTCTGGAATCCAGAGGTCTTAAAAGATTATCTACACTTTGGTATATGTTTTGCAGCCAAATCAAATTATCTACAGGATATTCAACCTTTTGTTTCTTTGTAATGCATTTAATACTTGACTTGTTTCTTTACAGGATTTTTATGAAGGTGATACAGTAGTCCATGAATATGAGATATGAGTTTACAGATAATTACAATCCCTCCTCGGCATTGTGGAGGTTGATTTATGTGGTTTTGCCGGTTCCACCTCCAGTCTGTTCACATCTCCGGCTCCTCACGGGTCATTGAGTTTGTACGCCCTCTAGTGGTTCGCAGAATAATGCAGTGAACGGCACAGAGAGGATAAACACCTTTTGTGCACGTTCGTAGCTCCGTCAGGGCCAATGTAGATCATGACCGTTCCCATGGTGACCTGCTCATCTCTGTCTCCCGTGTAGAGAAGCCTGGTTTGCTGTGCAAAGAAAGCAGGACTGCTGCTCTTCCAGTTCCCTGATCACTTAGAGCTGTGGAGACTCGGGGAGAGCGAGGGACTCGGTGAGTAAAGCACACACACACACACACACACACACCGTTTCTCACGTTCTAATGCGTTACTACGGCTAACGGTGGAAGCTAATGAACAGGTACAGCCATATTGAACGTTTGTGTTACTCTGAAGAGGTGTTATCGTGTATGAATATGTATGTACTGCGTTTGACAACAGGGAAGAATGGTGACAGTCTGGCTGTGAAGAGAAAACCAGAGAAACTGATCCAGCTCAAGAGGAAGGTGTGTGTGGTTTACATTCTAAACCCTGACGTCTGCGTGGCTCCGTTGAAGCTTAACTCTCTGCCTCCACCCGCGTTAGACCGGCGACACAGTCAAAGTGTTCTTCAGTGACGTCGAGGCTTTGATAGTCTCCTATTTTTCTTTCTTCTGAGGTGGAATTGCATGTTTCGGTACAGATCTTTTTTTTTTTTCACTTATTAATTGTTACATAATCAGCTTTATTGGCCAAGTAAGGCATTTGACCTTTGGTTGTTCATTGCTGCTCTGTTGAGAATCAGCTGTTGAACAGTTCTGTTGCTCAGAGAGCATACATCTGCCAGATGTATAGATGGGAGTGTAGTTCCATATCCCCCACACTAACCACCCCCCCCCTTTTCTGTGAAGAAGCTTAAATAAACCCACAGTAAAAGATGGCGACTAGCTTGTAGCATCCCATCTCTCTCTTCCCTTCGTTTCCTGTCAACTATTTGATGAAGTAACGTCGTGGAGCATTTAGCAGCTGAAGAGACAGAAACTTTTCTTTGAAGTTTGTGGCGACCAAAGCGGAGCTCAAAGGAGAGTGCATATTATAATATTCTCTATAAACACGTCTCCAAATGAATGCCAATAATGCTTTAATATTTTTATGTGTGTGTGTGTGTGTGTGTGTGTGTGTATGTGGGCAACTGTTTGCTAACATTTGTCAAGGCAACATGTCAATATTGTGCTCTCCACTTTAACCAAACATTAACCATTTAGGTTGTTTTTTTTATCTTTCATTCGTCTAATCTTTCTTTAACCTCTTACAGCTTTGTTTTAAAAAAATCTTTTTCTTATCACTCTACTTAACCGCACTACCGTTGGGGAATTTTTTTCTTTCAATGGAAGCACTCTAACTTAATCAGTGAGTCATTTCCAGCAACACCAAAGTCTGTGGTGCGAAAAGGCCACGCCCCCATACCTGGGTGGTCTTACAGGCTGTTATTCATGGTTTTGTGGTTAATGCTGCTTTTAGTCAACATTTTTATATATGGTATGCACTAATATCCCAAACATATTCCCCAGATGCTACAGCTTGTTCCACATGGTAAAGACAAGTAAAACAAATTAGTGAAAGCTTATTGATGCCGTCCTGTCTTGTATGACCTCTGACATTAGTCTGGTCGCATGTTTCCTCTCCTGGTTCCAGTAGAGCTCAAACTCCTCTACTGACTCTGTGTGATATGCTTTCTTGCATAATTCCACCACAACAACGAACTCCTTTCTAGTCTTGAAAATGAGACCTTATTAATTGACATCTAGCCCTCCGTTGAGGAGGCCCATATCCTCCACACGGTCTGTCACTTGACCTCACTGCCCTTCGTTGTTTTGTGCCTGTAAAAGTTGCCCGTTGCGTTTTGAGGATATTGCAGCAGAGCGCTGACTGTGTGGTTTCTTTAGGGAGAGGATCACATCTGCTGCAGTGCGTTGTCTCCATGCGGAGGCTGGCTGGCATACTCTACTGTCACCAGTGTCCGTCTCTACAGACTACAGAACGACAGCATCAGCATCACCAAGGTGGGCCCCTCTACACCGACTCTGCTATATATCTATCTGATCATGTATACATATTACTACGCTGATGTGTGAACAATGACTGATCCATATATATACACGTGATCTCAAGTAAACGGATACTACAGGCTCACCAGGTCTCTTTAGAGCATGAGCTCAGTGTTACGCTGTCATAGGCCGTGTGCATGGAGGGAATGAGGACCACGATGAAGCTCCCTCCTCTTCCTCCCTCTAGGTGTCCAAACTCCCCAAGGACCTTCGCTCGGCCCACCAGCTGTGCTTCTCCACCGACTCCTCCAGACTCTTCGCTTCCTCCAGCAATTCTTCAGTCGTCGTCGTTGCCCTCAACCAGCTGGAGTGCAAATACCTTCATACCCTGAAACCCAATTCAGGTGAGTCCGAGTCCAGTCTGTGATATTGTAGCGTTGGGAGTATCGCCGCCGACAGAGTGAAGAGAAGGGATCATTCTAGTGAAAGCGAGCGTCACTTTACAATCATGTACCAAAAGGAAATGGCAATGTCCACTGTTTACCTCCATAGTGGGGCATTAAATCCACTCCGAGCTAATCAAATGTACAGTTGATCCTGGTCCCTGTCTACAGTGGTCCTTTCAGTGATGGGGAATTCATTTTTAGATGTGCACGCTGCCGACAGCTGGGTTGTACATAAGTCCCATTCTTATGAACGCAATATCTCTGCAAAGCCCTGGGAACTTCTGACCTGTTGGACTCGATGATGAACGGACTAGAATTTGGTGGTCAAAGGTCTCGGGGACTTCACAAATCATCACTGTCACGATCGGCCGTGTCACAGATTTGGCCGTACCGTCTTTATTGGAGAGCAAAACGGGGACAACAACGACTTTAAAACCATGTCGGTGGTGATGGAAAATATACACACACATGTTTCAGAGGATAAGACGATGATGTGACGACCTTTTGGACAGACATGGATGTAGACTAACATGATTGGTTGTCGGAGACATACAGGCTGTAGTTCTAGTTATGAATTGTTCGCTATTGTTAAGTTGCTCTTTAAATAATACTGGGGGGGAAAAAAATCAGATTTCCTTTCCATGCAAGCATAAAACACCCCAGTAGAATGGAGTCGGACAAAGTCCCACCTGAATACTTGCAGGTTTCTTCATCGACATCCATACACAAGGCCAATATTCAAAGAAAGTGTTTGTTGCACTTTATGAGATATTAAATCTTGCTTGAGATGTCGAAGACAACAAAACCAACTTTGTGTAACCGTAGTGACGTAAACGACACGACATTCGTTGACCCAACGAGCAAAGTTACTGAACCCAGCCGCCTGAAGCGTTCTGTTCTCCGGCGTGTAACCAGTGCTTGTGTGTGTGTGGCCTCCAGACTCCAGGCAGCCGGTCCACCTGCTGTTTGCCAGTGAGGACGGCAAATGGCTCGCGACAGCGAACACGGACTGTGAGGTCCAGGTCTACAACCTCCACAATCAGAAGGTGAGCTTGAACTCCAGGTCCAGGTCCCAGTTGGATTTGTAGCCAAAGCAGTGACCGTAACCGGCCGACGCCTCTGTGTGTTCGCAGCTTCATTGTACGGTTCCAGTGTACGGCTCGTGTCCCACTGCCATCGCCATCCACCCCACAACCAGCAACCTGGTTATGGTGCACGCTGACCAGCAGGTAAGCACCGCATCGCACGCCTTTACCTCAGGATAAACCGTTAATCATGTGCTCTGCTCCCCCCATTACAAGAAGAGTACAACATAAAGTTTCTCAAAGATAATGTTGACGTGGATACACTCTACAGGTCTTACAGTGTGTGTATGTGTGTGTGTGTGTGTGTGTGTGTGTGTGCTCCCGTGTCTGTGCTGCAGATCTTTGAGTTCTCTCTGGTGCAGAAGGAGTACACGGCGTGGAGTCGGAGGCTCCAGAAACAAGGACTGCACTCTCTGTGGCTGGAGAGGGACACCCCCGTCACCCACGTCGCCTTCAATCCGAAACATCCAGCTCACATCATCCTGCACGACATGTTCATGTTCTGCATCATCGACCAGAGTCTGGTATGTGGGCGCTCGTGTAACCGCCCGTCTGCCGTGTCCATACAAAGCCAGTGATGACGATTGCTTTGTCAGCCTGTTTGTTTTCTTCCTCTCAGTGAAATGATTCCATTCTCCGAACCGCTTATCATATTTAGGGTCGCGGGGAGGAGCCGATCCCAGCTGACATTGGGTGAAGGGTCCACCTGGGCAGGGTCCACCTGGGCAGGGTCCACCTGGGCAGGGTCCACCTGGGCAGGGTTCACCTGGACAGGGTTCACCTGGACAGGGTTCGCAGGGTTCACCTGGACAGGGTTCACCTGGACAGGGTTCACCTGGACAGGGTCCACCTGGACAGGGTTCACCTGGACAGGTCTCAAGTTCATCTCAGGGCACATATAGAGACAGACAACCATTCATGCTCACATTCACACCTACAGGCAGGTTAGAGTCTCCAATTAAGCCTAAGCCTAAACTTAACCCGGAGGGAACCCACGCTGCCACGGGGAGAACACGCAAACTCCACCCAGAAGGCCCAACCTGGGCTCGGGGATCGATCCCGGGCCCCCTCTTGCTGTGAGCTGACACAGCGCTACACCACCGTTAAATAATCCTGATGCTATACTTTTTGTGTTGTGTCTCCACATGCAGCCCCTCCCTGAAGCTAAGAATCTGCTCTACAATCAGATGACCCTGAGGAGTCTTCCTGAGCCCGAGAGGATCCTACACCGCCACGCCTTCAAGATATGCAAGACGTTCCAGGTAGGCGTCCCCCGAGCCCAGTGGAGCTCCACTGTAACTCCTGCACTGCCTCGGGCCAAACACAGCAGTCATTGGTGGGAGAGTGTTCAACCCTTTGAAAGCCTTTGAGATTACACCATCGATCAAAGGCAGCTGCTGTGAAAACAACTTTCAACTTTCTGCCTGTCCTTAAACACATCATGTGTACAAATGCTTCAGTCTGGAAAAGAAACTAAATCAATGCTTCAAATTTTATATTTGAACAAAATCACTCATTGTTGCCCAGAATTAAACCCTATGCATTAACCACCCCCTGTAACAGGGAAGCCATGATTTACTCTGCTGAGGCTGAAATAGGGAAAATGTTTGCTCTAATTTAAAAAAAAAAAATAATAATAAAAAAAAAATGGTGTTAGTAGTTTTAATTATGTATGAGCTAGTGTTAGAAAGAACAGTCATAATTCCATCCCTAATATCTATTTTACTGTGAAAACATTTGCCTTCAACCTAAAACCATAACCTTTAAATTATTAAGAAAGCAATGACCCTGAATACACTCAGTAAGATTATTGAGGAAATCAATAAGTTTCCAGAACCCTCTGTTGATCTGAGCTGTTTTGTTCTCCTGCTCTTCTGTCCTCAGCACCTCATGTGTGTGAGATTACTGGAAGACCATTCTCTGGTTGTAGTGGAGCGCCCCCTGCTGGACATCATGTCTCAGTTGCCTGCACCGGTCCGGCAGAAGAAGTTTGCTACATAAAGGAAATTTTCTCAGTCCAGATGCTCATGAATTGTCACCCACTGCCACTCCCACATCTAAAATTCATTTTCAATGAAAGTGTTCATGTATCATCACTTTGTAAAAACATGCTTTGATAAAGTAATAAATACAAGAATTTACAGTTATTGTGTTTTGAATTTATCTGGTGTTACTTTCTCCCTATTATAACTTATAATGATATGAAATAGACAGAGGTGCCTCCAATAGGTAGTGTGTGTGTGTATATATCTTTGATATATCACATCACAGAAGCATCGCCCGTCTTCGCCCCTCCCTCTCCTCTTCAGCCACTGAAACACTCCTCCTCGTCTTCATCACCTCTCGACTGGACTACTGCAACAGGGTCCTGTACGGCACATCCACCGAAACAATCAGCCAACTACAATCCATCCAGATTCATCTGCCCGTCTGCTCTCCCCCTCCACCAGAGACCACGACCCCCCAGTCTGTCACAACATTACACAGCAGTAATCCTTCTAATGCGAGCCGCGTGATCTGTGTTTTTAATTCTGACGTGTCCCAGGAGGCCACGTCGGTGTGAGCGTACGATGCCTGCACCCTGAAACTGAAGCAGCTAAATGGAATTCAGCCATCACACATTTTATCGTTGGACTTTTCTCATGTAGTCGTGTCTACTGTGAAAAAGGCCAACAACTAAAATAACTGAATGGATTATGAAACTGAGACAACAAATTCAGTATTTAGCCACAGATGCCGTTCGTTCTGGTGTTTTACACTTTTGTATTAAAAGCTTTTGAAGCTAATGTGACTTCAGTATTTTCTGTAATATTTTGAGAGGGTGGGCCTCGTCGCCTAGACTTCTGTATCGTCGGTAGCTTTAACGTACATCAAGGATCACAATAGAAATAAGTCTTGGACTTCATTATGTCGTATGTGTACAGATTGTAAAGCCCTCTGAGGCTCATTTGTGATTTTGGGGCTATACAAAATAAATTGAATTGAATTATGTTATCCGTGTCATTTTCCTAGTTGTGTACGATTTGGATTTCCTTCTTTTCTCGTAATGTCAAATAAACTACAACTTCACAAAAATGTTTAATTTCTGTATCTTTTTTACACCTACAAAGTAAATATGTTGGAATACCCGACTCTTGACTCAAAGGGAAAGTCATGCTTCCCTCTCCGGAAATTACTGAAAGTCCCAGAGACCTGGGACTTTCACAATTTAGTCCGGTTGGTAATCCAGCTTCGCATCAGCATATCGGCTTTGAATATAGAAACACAAGAATCCCTTTATTTTCAAATCATTTTTCCTTTATTTTGCTTCAAAGAAGCTGAACCTTTCGTCTGTATCAGACATATTAAGTCCCACTGGGACAAAACCTTGAAGATATTCAACATAAGTAAATACAAAGTTGTCTTCATCCACTCATTAGCATTCTAAATATGTCAAATGCTCAAACATGTCAATGCAAAACAGACCAAATAAATATGTCATTATTTAAATATAAGTGGTTAAATTATCATTTCATAAAACTATACAATAGCTATTTTCTCCGATGACAAGGCCATCAATGTGGAAAGACATACATAGTGAATACCCAGTTTACATTAGCTGCACTAGGCAGAGCTGTAAACAAATCCTACAAAAAAACATTATAAATATATCAATTATGATGTCATCCATTGTGACAATAAATAGGCAAATAAACTTAAACTTTTAAAGCTTCATTAATTATCCCAGGGGTGTCGGCCGTGTCATAAGTCAAAGTCAAACTTCCATCGGCGAGCAGGCTGGACAAAGTTCCTTCTGCCCGATGTCTGCTCACCAATCACACGCCAGACCTGACCCCCCCCCTGAGTGAGACGTAGTGCATTTTAAAACAAACACAACATGAGCTGTAGTGACAGCTGGTCTGACGGAGGCCCTTCTAGTTGTAGCTGTTGGCTCTGGTGCAGGTGCAGCCCACGGCTACTTTCACAGCGACTGGCTTCAGATGGTACTTCTTCCCGTCGTCGCAGAGCTCCCTCTTGAGAAACACCCTGCTCTGGTAGATGGGGTACGAGTTGTAGTTGTGGCTCTCCACTGTGGGGTTTTGGCCCTGGATCAGGATGCACCCCGAACACAGGCACTCAGCCTCGTAGTAGGTGGAAGGAAAGTGATCCGCCTTGCTCACGAGCCTGGAAAGGAACGAGAGGACTCCGTGAGCAGCTTATCCAAAGACAGCGAGGTCATGTGACATCCATTAAGATCATGCTTTCCTAAAAATGCATCTGATTTCGATGTTAAAATACTTCTTTTTCTACGCCAATATACTGTATAAAATAAATCTAAATGAAAAGGTTTTTTGTTGTTGTTAGCTGTTAAAGAAATAATGTAGTGTAATGAAGTAATGTAGTAAAAGTACTATATGCTGTTTTATGAAATGTAGTGGAGTAGAGTAGCATAAAATGGAAACGCTGAAGTAAAGTGCAAGTAGCAGGCCGACTTTCCACCAAGACCGTCCTGTGCAGAATCCACGGGTCAAAATCTACTAAAAATCCTTAAATATTATTTTAGTTTGGGTGCATATTCATCAATAAAATTGTGTTTAAAGAAATGACTACAGAGTGACAGACCTGGGGCCTACGAGACAGACTCCATACACAGAGGGGCCTCACAACTCTGTTTGTCTTCTCCCCCTGCAGCCCCCCCCCCCCCTCAAACAGATTAAACCAGCCATGGATCAACCTTTAATAACCTTTACTAATCTACGGCTGCTCAGTGATCTCCTAAAGAGGAGGAGATTTATAAATGTAGGAAACTCTATAAGTACAGGATAAAAATCCCCAATCACCGACAAGCAGGCTGTTAATATGGTGCAACAGGTTAGGCATTGCCCATTTGACTCAGTGAAGCGATCACGTCATTCCCAGCGGATGTGTGCCAGCAACGCTGCGGTTATTGGAGAGGGGACTTCCCCTTCTCTGGAGGACACGGGCGCGTCATCGGCGCGCAAAGCCCGCTGCAAAGTGCACGAGCACCCGGAGGTCAAAAGGATGCGCGGAGGTGCGCAAATATTGTGCAAATATGGATTCCCGCGTAAGAGTTAATTATCTTTTCTTTTTTTTTCCCCCCTCTGAGGCTTCATGTGAGGGGCGCCTGGGTTTCATGGCTGCACCTTTACGTCGCATGCAAACAAATGTGTCTCCATATTTGAAGCTGACGTGATTTGGTACAACAGGATCTCGCTCTCACAACGTCCCCGAGCCAATCGGGAACTGTGCCTGCTCCCGATATAGCCTCAGTAGGAATGTACGTATTTGACCGTTTCCAGTCTAACTGGAAGCTCGTGAGAAAAGTAAATCAATGCCAGAGGGAGAGTGCATCTGAGCTACAAGTCCCGCTGAGCTCAGGAGCTCTGATCGCTGTGGCAAATACGCGTCACAGAGTCACAAGTCACCAAGCAGCGGTCCGTGCGGAGACACCGGGGACCTGCAGCCCGTTAGAGGCTCTGATCCACTCCTGTGAACTACACGCGTGCATCGCGTCCTGGTGGTACTCACACGTATCTCCAGGGGGACAGGGACCTGACGCGGATGTCCTCCGACGCCTGCTTCGGGAAAAACGCCACCGGGCAGGAGGCGGGTGAGCCGGGCGCCGCCGTGGCAGGCGGGAGCTCCGGAGCCTGCAGGTAGTGGCTCCTCAGCTTCTTCTCCGCTGCCTCGTTCAGCTCGCTGGCATCGATGCACCGGTTCATCCTGCACATCCACACGGGCACGAGGCAAAGCCCGAAGATGAGAATCTGTGGAGGGGCAGACAGGCAGACAGTCAGACAGGCAGACAGGCAGACAGTCAGGCAGACAGTCAGATAGTCAGACAGGCTGGCAGACAGGCAGACAGACAGACAGGCTGGCAGACAGTCAGACAGTCAGACAGATAGTCAGACAGTCAGGCAGCTGGAGGGCCGGAGCTTGGAGACTCTGTGGTGCTCACCTGCTTCATGTCCATCCTCTGTGTCTCTGCTGACTGACTGAACGAGAGGACCTGCTCCGCTTTTACTTGCCACCATGCTCACCTGGCTGCTATTTATTCAGTCGGTGCACAGGTGGGAAAAACCGGCAGCACGAGGAAATGGAAACGCTATTTAGTTCCTGGACTTCCTCTTTCCGAGGTGAAAGGAGCCGCAACAGGTAGGTGTGAGGGTGAGTCGCGTGCTGCTCTCGTGGAAAGGTATCGGACCGAGAGCGGCCTAGGAAGTTTCTTCACAATCACGCACGCACGCACGCACGCACTGGTAATTGAGAGCAGGGAGGCTGACGTCACACTGAAAATATGGTGACGAACACAAACAGTGTTGAAATCGGAGACTATTGCTGAGGAGAGCTCACGGTCTAGTGAGCGTTATCTCACCTTTGACCCAACATGAGACAATAGTAAACATTACTGGCTCTGGAGTCTTTGTGCTCTCTCTCCTCACAGGTTTACATGGATCCTGGTTCTATCTGGACCCTGGTCCTGCCTGACACCTACTGCTACTATTAGTAGTAGTAGTAGTATTGCCAATACCATTACTGCTTCTGTTATCATTATTACTCTACTTTTTCATCATGCCTACTACTCTCATTATATGAATCATTTCTGTCATATGCACTGAATGTTGTAACTCTGTTATGTCCATTCTGTACACATGCCATCTATTGTACTTCTGTCCATCCTGATAGAGGATCCTCCTCTGTTGCTCTCCAGAAGGTTTCTTCCCTTTTTCTCCCCTTAAAGGTTTTTTTGGGGAGTTTTTCCTGAACCGATGTGAGGGTCAAAGGTCAGAGGATGTTGTATGTGTACAGATTGTAAAGCCCTCTGAGGATAATTTGTAAGTGCCTGTGTATTGTATGATATCGTGCTGTATAGATACATAATCTATACATAACACATTTACAAACATTGCTGAGGAAGGCAATTATTGTTACCAATTAAATCCTTTATTATATCATGTATTTATGTACTTGTGCCTTCGCTTGTTTGTGTTGTTTTAGACTTTCAGAGTGAGGACATTTTTGAAAAGAGAGGACATTTTGGCCAGTCTTCACTCTGTGGATAGACCTACAAAGATCTGTTTGAGGGTTTCGACTTGGTTTTAAGGTCCGGGTTAATTTAGGGTTCGGGTTCGGGTTGGATTCAGAGGGTTAAGGTGGGTGTCAGAGGGGTAAGGTGGGTGTCAGAGGGGTAAGGTGGGTGTCAGAGGGGTAAGGTGGGTGTCAGAGGGTTAAGGTGGGTGTCAGAGGGGTAAGGTGGGTGTCAGAGGGTTAAGGTGGGTGTCAGAGGGACGTAAGGTGGGTGTCAGAGGGGTAGGTGGGTGTCAGAGGGGTAAGGTGGGTGTCAGAGGGGTAAGGTGGGTGTCAGAGGGGTAAGGTGGGTGTCAGAGGGTTAAGGTGGGTGTCAGAGGGGTAAGGTGGGTGTCAGAGGGGTAAGGTGGGTGTCAGAGGGGTAAGGTGGGTGTCAGAGGGTTAAGGAATGCATTATGTCAAGGAGTGTCCTCACAAAGATTGAAGCACAAGGTTTCAGGGAATGAATGTAAGTCAATACAGTGTTCCCTTTAGAGATGGAAACATGGTTATGTGCACGTGTGGGATGGCATTTTATAGACTTATACTGGTATGTATCGTATATTGCTCAATACATTGGTTTGAGTAAGGCTAATATTATTATTATTGCTGTTTATTTATTCATTTCTTTATTAATCTATTTAGCCATTTAATTCAGGGTATATTATTTTTATATTTTATATTTGAGAACAAATGCACATTAAACTGAATGTATTTACTTGCATATATTTGTTTTAGAACACATAGATTTATTCATTTATTTATTCAAAACTCTCAGAACACTTTTTATTATATTTGTTTCAAGCATAACTAACAAATAAACGAATTACATGCATCTATTTGTTTGTTTCAGAGCACCTAGAGATTTATTAATTCACGCAGAATATTCATGATTAAACAATCTAAACTTTATTTTATTAATTCCAGAACACTAAGAAAGGAAATGAAACACTTCATCTATTTGTTTGTTTGTTTGTTTTTATTTCAGAACATTAATAAATACAATACAGTTTTAACTTAGCCATTGACACAAAACACCACACAGACAAAACCCCTCCCAGCTGTGCCACATGTCAGTTCTACTGACGTAATACAACTGGTTTTGAATACAGGATTGTGAATCCTATGGACCAATGTGAGCTAAAACAATAGCAGGATTATTTTTTGTTGTTTTTGTTTTTATCTGCCTTAGTTCTTGTGCCAAGAGAATTTCCAGCAGACGTTGAATGGCTGGCCCAGGAACGCTGCCAAGACTCCTGAAAGAGATCGCTATTAATAGCAACCCATTGTGATCATATCTCAACGTCACAAGAAAGTCTCCGTTGTCGACTTTGTATGAATTCTGCTGTGATGTAATGATATGGCTCCACATGATATGGTCTCAGTACCAAGTGACTCCAACCATGCAGGATTAAGACCTTTTCTCTCTCACACAACAGCTTGATGAAACAATAAACAAACCAAAAATAATGCAGTATAATTTATCCTTTGGATGACATCCATGTCAGTGTTTTCCCACCAGTCAACGTGCATTTTAATCATCATAGGAACACATGAAAACGTGTGTAACACTTTCAATCCCCTCGATCAGTGACAAGGGGTCAGGGGTCAGGGGTCTACTGTAGCACTAAGGCTCAAGAACAACAGGTGTGGAAAGCAAAAACAGCCAATTATTATTATTCATTTATTATTAACTGACATAGGACTTAAAGCTGCATTAATCAATATTTTTTACATCAATAATAATAATATGATAACTGGCAGGTAATATGAAAGGTGCTGCTGCTAGTGACAAACCCACAGATAATTAACACCACGGATGTGGTATTCCAGCAAAAATGCCTCTGTGACCCAAAAAGCATTTCCCCATTATAAGAGAGAGATCTGTGGAACCTTAGTCTAGTTATGCCCTCACACAAACTGGCCAATCGTAGCCCGGCGCCAACCAGGCTCTGACAACTCTCCGGCCTTGTGCCATAGACTCTCATGAGATTGTTTTGGATTCTCTTCATTTTCAGGCTGGTTTTGTGGGTTTTGTGAGGTTGGAAGGAGATTTACGTTTCTAAAACATCCCATTTCTACATTAAAACCTAGCTAACCCAGTATGTTAGCACATCCTTAACTAGTGTTAGCACTTCTGTGCTATGCAAGCTACTGAGGATGTATGCTGGATGTCTACGCATGCTTTTTGTTGGATGGAACAGTGAATGAAGACCGACTGAACTACAGGAACAGTGTTGTTTCTCAAATGCATTGGGCCTTATTCACAAACCGTGTGTACATCCAAATCTGTGCACAAACATTTTAGGCACAAATCAGTGATTCATCAGTATTTAATTACCTGAATTGTTTCTTGAATTTACTGACACTTAGAACTGCCAATGCACAGTTGATGAATGCCCGACCGGCTGCCTAATGCTGTGTTCCCACCAAAAGGGAAGTAAAGTTTTGCATTGTGTTACTTGCCTCCATGTAAACCACATCTTATCAATCATGGCTGAAGCAACCAGTATTGCTGCTTTGTACATGTTGTGGAAGTCACAGATACAACGAGAAACGGGGCATAAATATAGGCATAAATATGGTCACGACGTTATTGTTCATGCCATAGCCCGTCTATGGTTCAGCCTGAAGATGGCTTTTTCTTTTCCATAAGCCACAGTCCATATTTCAGGGGACACATCATTCACGTCCTCGCAGCCAGAGCCTCCTTTTTATAATTCTTAACGGTGGAAACACCTTGGAAGGGTGCCTTTTATGCCTTTCACCTCAGACACCACTATCTCAATTTATTCAACACAATATTGTTTTAGTTAGGGGATATGCTTTTCATTTTCTTTTTCTTTTTAATGTTATTGACTGAATTCTACCTGTGATAAATACCAATAGATAGTTGTGGTGTTTTGCACTCTCACAGTTTGGTATTAAATAACATTTTGAAGCAATTCCTAAATCAAAAGGTCAATTGCACCCCTTTGCTACCAGTAAATGCTCTATACAATTATTTACTGGTATCTCAACCCAACTTGAGTGTAAAATTCGTCCTCACACTCTAATGACCTTGAGATCAGTCAGAGGTTGAGCTAAATGCTGAATACAGTGTGTGGCTAGCTTGCCTACAGATATCGTCTGTACAGTTATTACTTGTGATGTGTTATAAAAACTGGATACCGGACTGCAGGACGGCCCTTGAGTCACAGCACATGAGCCAAAAAAGCTTTCCGGCTTCCGGTTTTGAATCTGCATCGTGCGGCCCACTGCACATGCACAGTCATGTGTATCCATTGATCTATTGATACCTCTGCGTTTACTCTCTCCCCGTCTGCTTTACTGGAGTCAAAATATTACAGCTCTCCAGTTAATAAACACTTCCCAGATCTCCAAAGTATTTGGAATTCAATCTTCTGCACTTAATTCACTTGATGCTGAGGTCAAATCTATACGTGGAACTGCTCTTAATGTAATATCAAAAGTCACTGGTCTATCATCATTCAAATATACTAGTCCATATCCCATAAACCCATAAATTCCTCCCTGGATATGTTTCATTTTGCTGCCCTGAATGGGGTTTGAGCATTAAAACGATCTACTGAAAGAACGTGCGCTGCCATCTGTTTTTTATGCAACGATGCAGTTCCCCTCGGCCTACAAAGCACCATCTCTAAAATCTTTCAGCAGCATCCCCCACAGATGGAACGATGAGGAAACAAACAGTAAAAGTAATTTTGGTGACATATCATGTCACTTCAACTTCCTCCAGTGGACTTTGTGGCGCTGTGACGACGTCACACAACTTCCTCCTTTGCTTTAGATGGACAAGAGTCACAAGTTCAATGGTGGCTGGAAGGCTTTGACCTTTGAAGTCCTTTAGGCGTTAGCTGCTGCAGCGACTGGTGCTGCTGGTTTCTCTGAGAGGACAGCCGAACCTCCTCCCTCTTTCCCATGCTTTCATCCGTCTTCTTTTTTATATCTTTTACTGCCCTCTCCTCCATTGCCTTGGCTCCTCATGGAGCTATATTTATGCTCCTATGCCTAACATCCTTATGTTAACCATGATTATTGTCAAGATTGCTTGTGGGATTGATGTTTTCCCGGGAATATGAGACCTTTTCTGTCCCGGGAGCAGAATCACACTATCGCAGGAAAGTGACTTGTTTTTAGGATACAACTTCAGTCAAAACACATTGGGCACATTTCAAGCAACACTAAATGCAACAAGTAGAAATATGCATGACCCTATGGGTTTATTTATTATTTATTCAGCGTTTATTTGGTGGTATTATTAAGGCAAACATTAGAATGAGCTATAGTGTCCTACGTTTGGCTGGATGTTTGCGTGCAGTTTGATCTTCGTTATAGCTGAAAGGAATATGAAGTGATATATGACTATTTTTCTTTGGGTAAGCAAACAGAATTCATGTTTTCAGTCATTCTATAAAGCTTCAGACTCAGAGGCTGCCTGGACACCCAGCTGTTTGCAAAGTATGTACGTAGCCTATTTCTGTAGTGAAACCTATGTTTTGTATGTATATGCCTATAGAACGTGACTAGTTTTTACCATTATCATATTTAACGGTTAGTTTGGATGTGTATTCCTGGGAATCGTGTTTCTCAAACCAAAATATCACTGATAATCAGATTTAGCTCAGTAATGTTTAAGTTAAGTTAAATTGTATGCACGCAAGACTTCTTCTGCCTCATGACATAACCTTTTGACATAACGATGTGTCGCCACCGAACAAATGATGCATGTTATAGATGCAATGACATGCACAGTACATACATATGCAATCTTTATACACACACAGACTAATATGAGCAGACACATGGGGAAAAAATAATAATCAAGCAACTGTAATGCAAATGAAACTAAAGCTTGATTTATACATCTACGTGGCAGAGCAGTGGAACTGCCAGTGTGTTTGTGTTTGTGTGTGTGTGTGTGTGTGTGTGTGTGTGTGTGTGGTGGGATACTCCGTCCATACAAAGGTCTGCCTATCGAGAGCGGGTAATGTCCTCTTATCAACATGGATGTGTTAGGGGCATTCACATTTAACTTCCCACCGGTCAGTTCCTGTGGAGTGTGTTTAACAGAAATCAGTCCCACTGACTGCTCATCAGCTGCTCAGCATACGTACACAGAGCCGTCGGTGTTCATGTCTGCTGAGGCTCCACAGAGGACTTAAGGAGCACTGATCTCAGTCCAACTTTGCTCCACACTATATTTACCCTCCCTCGGGTGCCCCGTCAGGCTAACGCTGTTAACTTTGTCTGCACGTTAGGAATAGTTTGCACTGTTAGCTGCGAGCCACCGCCTCAGCCATGGCCATGTTGAGAGGCAATAGAAATGATCCCAATCTTGTATATATATATATATATATATAGCACTTTTAAGTACAATTATGAGGCACTTATTCATTCCCTGAGTATTTCTACTATAATACTTTATCAAAAGATCAAAAGGTGCCACACTAGTGGCAGCTTGTTACAGCAGCTCCTGCTCACTGCTGAGCTTTCCCCCTTACGTTTCTTTGATTTCATGTTTTTTGTCGCACTTTGTTTTGGTTAAACAACTTTCTTAACTTATTGGAGAACTGTGGACCCTATTTTGTTGAGTTTGTGTTGGTCTCTATGAACCCAGGTGTGTACCTAGATAGATGGAGTAACTCACTATTAAAGAACAGCTCTGTGGAAAGAACTTTGGAGCTGTCAGCAGCTGATTTCGATGTTAGCCTTAACCACGACAATTGTGATGTCTGAGGTGTATATTACCTCCTCTCCTACCGCTGATGCCTGTGAGGGGACTCAAGTCTGCAGGAGTGTTTTGTGATGGAGGACACTGACAGTCTCACATGTTGCATAACGGACTATAGCAACTTCTGCGTGGACAATGCCGAACCCACCAGTACTGGACTGTGTTTTTCCAACTACAAAACCTGGATTGTAAGGAGGAGCTAAAGAATGTGCAGAGTGGTACGGTGGCTAGCTAGCGTTTGCCTCACAATTAGCCCGGGTTCAATTCCGTGTAGAGTTTGCATGTTCTGACTACTAGGTTAATCGAGGACTCTGAAAGCCCCGTAGGTGGGGATGTGAATGGTTATCGGTGCTCATGAGTCAGCCCTGCGATAGTCTGGCGAGCTGTACAGGGTGAACCCTGCCTTCGCCCAATGTCAGCTGGGCTCCAGCCCCCCCAGCGACCCTGAACAGGCTAAGCAGTTAAAGCTGATGGATGGAACACCAGTAGTCTGGAGGGGCCTTATCTGATTTGGATTAGGAATGGAAAAGCACAACTCAAAAATAGTATCACGATATAAAGAAATCACAGAGGATAGCACTTAAAAGCATTACTAAAAATACTTATTTCCAAAGTGGACAGCTGGCTGCAAAGGACCCAACTCCCAGCCTGTGGGGGACCGACTGCGGGTGAATGAAGCCATCATTCTTCAATAGATTTGATGTCAGGTATGATATTCAATATGTTCACACGCTAACATTTGCAAATTAGCATGAAACTGTTGAGGCTATATGTATTTACGTTTGCAGGTATTTGGTCAAGGGATCAAAATTCATTCTCATTCATGTCTAAACCAAATTTCATGAAAAATCCAACCAGTAGAAACTGAGTATGAACGTTATGTAGTCGAGGCACGAGTGAAAACCATCAGGAAAAAAAAACATGGTAGTGAAATGAGAACAGGCAACTCACAACACGCTGATGCAATGCTGTGAGAGAAGGGTGGAACTGAACAAACTCTTACAATGGACTACGTCAACAATCTCAGCATATTCATTATGTTGAACAATGTTTCATCTATGTAAACGGCCACTCCTTCTGTCTTGCACAACAGCAGAGAAAAACCAGGCGACTGACTCTCTTTATCAAAATAGTTTATTTAGAAGGCTTTTGTCACAAAAGCAAGACATCTCGTCTCTAAATGTCCCCGTTCCACTTCTCACACTCCCAACTAAAAATGTTACACAAATAAAACATCGGTTTATCACTTAAGAGCTTAGAAGAAAACAAAGCTGTCGGTTTTTTTTTTTTTAAAAAGAAAAAAAGAAAAGAAAAAAAAAAAAAAAAAAAAAAAAAGCAATACTCATCACTGTTGTCTATAATCATACGCTTGAAAGAATTTGATGACTTCCTAATATTGTACAAGGTGTGACAGTGAACACTGCCCTAAAACACAGAACGCAGACAAGTCATTGGTTAAACATGGCCCTCCTCTGAACAAAGCTCGGGCTCGTGATCGCTGACAGAGGCTGAATATTGATGCTGGAGAATGTGTAGATCTATACAAAGTGTTGTGAAGCCCTGCGGGCTGTCAGGAGCCTCGGGGAGCCGACCCAACAGTTCCACTGCTCCACACACAGGGAACTAAAGCAAAGATGAGAGGACAAGACGGTAAAAGGGGGCAGAGAAAGACGGACAAAGTAGAAGATTCAATGTGTATAAATCTGTTCTTCATCACACCAGATGAGGAAGATGCTTCCTTTTGACTGAGGGAACAGAGTGAGCAGCAAGTGATCAAGTGCACCGTACTACCTTCTGTATCTGCACTGTAAAGACGACACGAAGCACACTCCATGGCTGACGTGTCCCTCCCTCACCGAATGCCCAAAGGTTTCCTCCCGTTTCTCGTTGATGAGGTGAACAGCAGCCGAGACACTCAAAGACTTTTAATGGGAGCTAAAGTCGGGCATGTGGGAGCAGAGCCAAACCACTTCCTGTTCACTTACACAACAGCCTTTATACATGAACCATACAACATTTTTACATGTCCATTGAAGGCAGGGGGAAAAAACCGCTCAATCCCTCAAAGCCCTCGCTGTCGCCCCCCCCCCCGGCTCACGAGGCCACACGGGCGGGCAGACTGGCAGGCGGGTGGGCGGGTGGGCGAACGGGCGGAGGAGCAGGCTTCCGTCTATTTGGTGGGGATCTTCGCCCGTTTCCGGGCGATGGCGTCCTCCACGGCCTTCAACTGTTTCAGCAGCTCCTCGCGGCGGGACAGTGTGTTGCTGGGTTTGTTGGAGCCGGAGCCGGAGCCGGAGCCAGAGCCAGATCCGGAGCCAGAGCCGGAGCCAGAGCCGGAGCCAGAGCCGGCGGCCGAAGCGGAGCCCGGGGGAGGCGGCTTGCCCGACGGCGCCGCCGGGCCTTTTCCAGATGACTTGGCGGGTGGTGACAGAGCACGTTTCCTGCGGAAGAGGAGGAGGAGTTAGGTCACATTTAGACTTCCGGCAGTTCATACAAGCAGATATCGGCGACAATAAAAGAATAAGTAGGGCTACCCCCAATTTCAACTTTTGGGGCAGCGTGCTGTGACTGCCGTGACCGGAGGAGCTTTAACCCCTCTGTTAGTAGGCCGCACAGAGTATTTTGGACCGAGTCCAACTTGGGTTATGCTCCGACCTCGGCACGCCTCCATAACACGACCCGGTAACCAGCCACACATTCCTCCGTTCTTGGCTGAGATGGCGGCATAGCGCTGCAACTCGTGTCTTCCGGTTTAATTAAAGCATGAATTTTGAAGGATCCTGATATTCTGCTGTAGTGTTGTTTTTATCGTATATTAGTTATTGCATAAAAAGTATTTTCAAAAAATATTTTATGCATGTTCGTAATGCAGAGGGGTTTAAAAGAAACTAAAACGCATGTCAGAATTAATTGAATGGTCCTTCATGACCATCAACACACACACTGTAGTTTATTTTGACTATCACACGTACACCCTGCTGCCGCCTCACTTAAGCACAAATGTAGATTAATACGCCGCTTAAAATAGTGCTCTACAAATGCACCATTTCCTCCCGTTTGTAAATTAAAATTGTGCCTAGTCTAGATTTACTTATAAAATGAAAACAACTGATTTACACATGACTAAAAGTCTTAACACAAGTTTTAATGGTGGAACCAGCTAGTACTAAGGACTCAGAAAACTTGGTGAAGTATTTACCAATAGCTTTGTTTCAACTCTATCCATCCATTTCTGAGCCTTTTAAAAGATCAAACTGTGCACAAATCACATGATTCAATAGGAATCAATGGGACAGGGAAGGGTAGTCAGAAAATAGAGAGACACCGAACATTGGTTTTGGTCCGTTAACGGGATTTGATGACCGTGACTGAAATACAGAATCGTGCAGCCTTCTTCTGTCCTGGAAAAGACCCTCAAATACAAAACTGCTTCATAACAGATTGAATAGAAACAAGACCGTAAGCATGAATAATAAAAGACCTGCACTGCATGATCTGAGAGACTGCCTTGGCTTGCCATTTGTAAAGTTGTTTCCTTTATCTGTTCTTGTTCACAACCACCTATATAACGTGTTAGGAAATGTTCTGATGTCTGTGGGAGCTGACCCAAAAGGGAACGCTTCAAATCTTTTATTGCTCTGCCAAAAGCAGTGGTGAAATATTTCAGGAACACCTAAAATGAAAAGGAGTGGAGCCCTAAAAAGCCAGTTAATAGTATTATTATAATCATCATTGTTATTATGAGAAATGGAGCTTCCTCTTCTGTGGCATGTTCCTCGTGTTCGTCAAACATTTGTGGTCATGTGTTTGGCCCGTGTAAACCCGATGTGACACACAGCCGGCCACAAGGATGAAGAGTCAGGAAGAAAACATGACTTTAGAATTTCCACACTTTAGCCTCCTGTTTTTGTGTTGTTTTTTTTACTTCTGTTGTTGATGTATGATAGAAATAGAAAGAATACATTGCACAGCAGAAACAGCAATAACACGCTGAAGGGGGTCACCAACCTGTCTCCCTGGGGGGGCATGGGTCGGGGCCCTTGGCCTCTGGGCCGATCCATTCGAGGGGGGAGGATGGGTCGGCCAGGAATCCTCTTATCTCGGCCTGAAAAACACCAGTTTCATAGTTAGTGAATCATAGTTAGTGAATCATAGTTAGAGTATCATAGTTAGAGTATCATTGTTAGTGAATCATAGTTAGTGAATCTGTTCATACTGAGTGGGTTGGAGGTGGGGATTTTGGCTATGACTTAGTTAAACAAAAAAACATTACTGTTGTTCTGGAGGCTAAATAGCTAACTCTAAAGCTGTAAAAATGTCTTCCAACTTTTCATGAAACTTCTCAACTTCCTCATTGAGCGTGGTAAATTAGGATGTGGGCTATGAAATAGAAATGTAGTGGAAAGAATAGATATTTCTATTAGCAACAACCCAGTACTTTCACATGAGAAACGGAACAAGAAGTAGTGAAATCTCTAGTGCAGCTCCCTGTAATACAACTCACGAGCACCGTAACATAACGACTGAAAATTAAATCAGCCACATTGATTCATTTTTTAAAAAGTAAAAATGCCCAAAATCTTGGTGTTCAATGTACTATATTAAATATCTTTGGGTTTTGGACAAGCCATTTCATTATTTCAACCCCCCCCCCCCTTTCAAACTATTTTCTGGGCTCCAGGCGACAGAAGCTTGCATGCAATGCATCCTGGTACATGTAGGCACAGCCTACACACACAGCTCTGTGAGCAGGAGAACTCAGCTTTCTCGGTCAATGAAGCACACGCTGAGGAATTTATTGACATTTACCATCAACAATGATTGAAAATCCACAGAAAAGGAGTCTCCCACTTAATCATTACACACGACCGGCATTGGTTGCAGTGCTGAATGGGAAAGTACGGTACGGGTGAACATGCAAGCATGGTGCTCATGACACCTCGTACTGCTTTGTGTCTACGGTGTCTAAAGTGTATTATGATATAATGAGCTCAAGGAGGCTGAAAAGGTCAACAGTGGTGCTGATACGGGTTTTAATTCTGCATGATTTCAGCACTAAACGTGACGCTTTCATTTTAAAACAATCAAAAACATTAATTACTTAATATTTAAACAAACAAAACCGACCGCTTTTCTTCAGCTTGACGAAGAATAGAATCCTCTCAATTTGGATAAAATGTACAGAAAGTGCTTAATAAACAAGCCAATGTTTGGCATATTAATGAATAAAATAACAAAATTATGTAGGAACTATTAAACCGTGTCAAGTGATTTTCTGTCAACTATCTTAATGATAAAACAAATCATTTCAGTACAAATTTGGGCATTAATAGCGTCATACATTATACAAAAATCAGACCAGATATTGCAACGTCAAGAATAAATGTCAACGTTTATAAATTACAATAATTATTAAACATGTCCAATTTGTACTTGTGTGGAATCTGACCAAATTGTCACATTAGAATTAATTCAGGCAAACAATACTGCATGCTGAAGGAAATCACACAGCCTGCATCATGTCCATCATGTCGGGGATGGACAACAACAAAAGACCTGATTCTTAACAAAAAGCCAGAGTTGTTCCCACCTGTGGTTCTAGGTCTGGTGTGCATGTGAACCGGTAACAGAGGTGTGAGAGTAAACAGGAGTGATTGCTATTAGTCAGCAGGTTGCTCACCTCTGTCTGGAGACATGGCCATTCTCTTGCTGAGGGGGGAACCGGGCCGGTCTTTGTCTGCAGGCAGGTACCGCTTCCTGTTGCCCTTATCCGCCTGCTGCTGCAAGATCAAAAGGACACATGGAGCCAAGCAATGAAAATAAATATGGAAATTTAAGGAATTCTATCCAATAAGCGAGTCAGAGGAAACATTTTAGTGATGGAAAAACTGACAACTAACTAAAGCTCACTAATTAACATGTTATATATTTGGGGGGTAATAATAATAATAATAATAGTGACCTTATTGAGGAGGGTGAGTTTAATGTCTTTGTGGGAACCAGAACCTCCATAGCTTCCTGGGGGGCCCATGGTGCCAGGCGGGGGGTGAACAGGGTGGCCACCCCTGCTACCAGGTCCAGATCTGGGCATGGGGTTGCCTCCTCTAGGTGGGGCACCAGATGGGTCGATCTTCCTGCGGTCCTCTCTGAAGGGTTCATCTTTCTTTGATGGTCTCTCTGTGATCCAGACAGAAAGAAACCCATCAGAACTGATGAACAATGCAATGCTAATCATCAATTATAGAATTCCAATTTGGAGAAAAATGTAAAATCTTTGTTTTGGTTTTTGTTTGCAATAAATACATAAATGTATGAACATAGAAATATCCGTCTTGAATGCACATCTGTGGTACTGTTGATAGTACTATAGCCAATGCAAAACAAAACTTGAATTTGGTCATTTCACAGACTCCGGTTCCAGTCCCCTCTACTTTTCCGTCTTTTGATTTTCTTTAAGCAACTGTCAATGAATCTCAAACTTCTTGCATAGATGTTTATACTAAAAGCCTTCCAATGGGCATAATCCCAACCTTTTCTGGTACGCCTTTACTTTGAACATCTACGGGAAGTTAATTAAATTGACTGTAGCTCAACAATGATCACAAAAAAATGAACAGTTTGGAAAATTCAATGGAATTAATTGGTAAATGGAGGTAGGATTTGTTTTAGAAAGAGAAACCGAGCAGCAGATTGGTGAGTATGAAATTACTTATTAATCAGTGCTATGGGTACAGCTAAATATACATATACTATATTAACCACAAGAGCAAATACAGATAATTCCACCCCGCTATAATATTTATTTGTATCCCTGCCTTTGTTTGTTCGTGGTGGCTGTCATTTCAAAACTTTCCCATTATTTGAGAACTTCTGACATGTATGCAAAGCGGTTGTGCAGCAGCCTGCTGCACGAGGACTCCGTCGCTCACACTAACCCCGGTTCTTGTCTCTGCCATGTGGGGGCCGGTGGGGGTCCCGCGCAGCCCCTCGCTCCTTGCGAGGGTGATTGGGTGTGGGCGAGCGGGAGCTGGCGGAGGACACGGGGCTGGCCAGGTCCGCGTACATGTCGTCAGAGTCCGCGCTGCGCACCGAGCTGCCGCTGGACGACGCCGACGACACCGACGACACGCTGCTCACGCTCAGGGATCTGCGGAGAAAGAGACACGAGGTCAACCGCGAGTTGACCCGAGCGCCGTCATCACTGTTGCGTGTACACTACGCCACATGCCCACATGTCTGCACACACACACACACACCACACATGCACACGCACGCACACACACACACCCTGAATAATAACTATTTTACCTGGATTTCCTGGAGAGTTTCCCAACAAAGACGGCACATGAAAGCAAGAGAGGAGAACACAGAATGAATATGTTTTAGGCTGTGTAGTCACAATAACCCACTAAATATTTACCGTCTGTATCGCCTTCACAAATCTCGACAACTGCTCATCTACCCATTTGCCGGGTGTATTGCAGGAGACCCCAGGGAGTGCTTTGTCGAATTTGGTGCAATTTGGACATGCGACACATTCAAAATGAATAAACGTTGACTAAACAAGCAAACAGCGCTCTGCTCAGTAGCGAGGGCTTCGGGGCTCTGCATCACCTCTGCTGCGGGATGCTGGATATACTAACATAAGAAAACTCTTCTTCACTTCCCTGGAGTAAACACGAGCGGACAGCCAGCTGGAAGCAAAATCGAACGTGGCTAAGCCGCGACTCGGGTGTGTTTTGTATTCATTCCCCAGTGTATGACTTCATACTAATTTACAACCTTAATAACCGTTGCTAATTAAATCCATGCTCTATTTTTAACCGTGAGTAGACTTGGGGTATGTGCCATGGCAGGAGTATTGCTCAGGGCTCAAGGAAGTGTCGTGTCAAGTTTTTTTGTACGAGCGGTTCTCAAAAAAGCTTCAAGCAGCAACACCACAGGCCAATCATCCAACTGGTTCTGAACAGGCATGTTTTGAATGGGCACTGCACAAGAACATTTAAAATCCCTTTATATTTCTGAGATTTACTTGCAGACTTACACAGTAACTGAAGATGCAAAAGATAATTAAGATGCAACTCTGATAGTACCAAAACCAAAAAGCAGCCAATTGTAGTTACAATAAACTATTATAAATCCCGCCTGCATCCATCTGCTTGTCCACAAACAAGGTCATTTACATAAATAAATGCCCTCCAAAATGCAATATATGGCCAACAATTTCTCTTCAAAAGGAAATTGTTGGCAAACTGCAGTTCTGATGGCAATGAGGGTGTTCGTGGCGAGTACCTGGATTTTCTGGATCCAGAGCGTGACCGTGAGCGTGAGAGGGAGTTGGACGAGGACCTGGAGCTAGAACCAGTATAACTGCTACCACTTCCACTAACACTCCCACTCACAGTTCGCCTGGAAGAGACAGACACACAAGTGAGAACACAGCAGGAAGTTTTTATGTTTGTTTTTTTAATCAAAACCAAGGTGTACTACCAAGCTCCTTGTTCAGTAACGCATATAAATCGGCATATTTGTAAATGGAAAGAAATGGAGTAGCAAATAGATTTATAGACCATTACAGGTCTCTCCTAAATTAAATGCCCCGTGCATCCAGTCATTGCCATCTCTTCTGTAGCCCTGGGAAGACATTGGGCACCTCCACGACACTTGGAATCACCAGCTGCATCTATTCCCCTGCCAGCAATGGAAAACGCAAAAGAGGGCGTTCCTGCCCACGGTTGGCCCAACTGATTTTATCCTCCTGCTACTGTGGCCAGTCACTCAATAGATTACCATTGCTTTCTTGACTGGTAAGTGAAGCACATCTAGCAGCCAGATATTTAACCAGCATTTGGCTGGTGGCTGGTGCTAATTTCCAACCCTGATCCTGCCATACCCAAAGTTCCACCACCCCACTTTGCAGGGGCCCTGATTAAACAATAGGAGTCACTTAGACAGTGAGGTTAAGAACTAGGGCCTCCCCCTGAGAGTCAAGGAGTCCAATCCTCCTTAGGTGACCCCTCAGTTGATGTGCTCTTGTAAATGAATTAATCATCAACACATTGGTTGTATAGATATACATGGTGATGATTCCGGTCACACCCACAAAGCATGGTAAACAAGACGGGGGTCTATGTTTCAAGGCAGGTCAGGTGGGTTGCAGACATTGCTGCAAACCCCTGACACACTGAGGACAGACCAGTCCCGTTCCTCCCCACAGAGAGGAAGCAGCAAGCACTAAGTCCACGATCATGGGGAAGTGGCAAGGTCTGGGCAAGGGGCCAAAGCTGTGAGCCACGCCCCCCACCTCCCCCCGGGCCTTTTCCAAGTATACCTAGAGACAGTCGCGGTGACCACCACGGGGAATATGCACTCGGTGAAGGCCAGCGTCCCGGGGAGAGGTCCCACGAGGGGGTTGTCCCACGAGGGGGTCCTCCCACACCGAGTGGGTGTTCCTGGCCCACCCAGATGGATCACGGGGGCAGACCATGCGGACTCCAACCCCAAACATATTTTGCTGTACTTCTATTACAGCAGGTGTTTTCAAGGGGATGTGTGGCATCCCCTCAGACAAAATTAAGACAACGGTGCCCCCCAGAAGCCCAACTTTTGTCACTCTGATTATTATTCTTTGTCTTACTATGAAAGTATATTAAATTAGCCATTAGAAGTTCCTGTTTGCAATGTACCCGTGGATGTAGAAAGAACCATCACTAGATTACTTTGACACCAAAGAAAACTTGAAAATGTGATCCTCAAGTTCTGGAGAGCAGATGGCTGTTTATGGCTGTTTATTTGTGACAGATGTGGAATGATATCCTCACTTTACATCATTTAGCGGTGTTAAAACACTTTGTGTGTCCGACCAATATCTGAAATCAGAAAAACGCACTGCAGATATGATAAAAGCATGAGCAAGATGCCAACAACAGTCTGAGGACACATTTGAATCTAAATCATCAAGCCCAGATTAAGATCAACTAAGCTCTGCCCACTGATGGAAAAGCCTAAACATTCAGAAAGATGATTCAAACAGCTGCTTAACAAATCACAAAGACTAAGTTCCCATCAGAAGTATGGAAAATTGGAGACTTTTTAAATTTTTGCATTGAATTCTGCATGTTTCTATAGAAATGTGAAATCCACCAATGAGCCTGGTGAAATCTCCAAAACAAAGAACGAGATCTTCAAATCATCAACTGATGGCTGACAAATCAGTAACTGTTGAAAGTTCTCCCCAAAATATTAACTGCAGAATATTCATCAATAACAGCCGCAAACCACATTCCTAGTTGTGTCAGCCGCGTGCAACAATTGACACGCAATGCACATTGTAGCAGCGAGTAGAACTGGAAAGATGGATCTCAAAACATTGTTATTGTAAATGTGTCTTGCTGTGTTACACTACTACAACTTTACTGAAGACACTCACCATTTGGCTTATTGTAAATGACAATGTGTCCTTGGGCACTTAACTGATTCTTATGAATGGGTATGAATGGTTAGCTAGACTCCAGGTGGCACTTGCATGGTAGCCCGTCAGCGTATGAATGGATGTGAATGACGACATGTAGTGTTAAAAGAGCTTTGAGTGGTCGGAAGACTAGAGAAGCTATACAAGTACAGTCCATTTACCATTACCATTGGATAGGCCTGTTTTACAGACATTCGACTTGCCATAATACAAAAGGCTCGTTCTATTCAAGTGTCCAAGCACGTCAAGAGTTTTAATTTACTTTGGTCAATAACAGCTATTCTGTGACTGTATAAACTGTGCCTGATTAACATTTTGGTTTTATAGCACCTGATGAAGCCCGTGTTCTTACATAGTTATGATAATTGTATGTATGGCCCTTCTTCTTGGCACAGATCCACATGACTTCACACTAGAAAGAGGTTTACCCACTAGGAGCCATGGCTATTTCCCCCCTTTATTCAAATCCAAAGCTGTCATGTGTTTCTATAAACAAAAAAAGTGTTGTTTCAGCTAACAATGGTGAATACATTTTGCAGTGTACCACTGTAGTGAACCACTTCTTGAAGAGACAGTAACACACTGGACACATCTTCGAAATGTTACTCCATCACACTGCCACAATCAGTATCATTAATCTATATTTCTGGTAATCTGAAGAGCATAGCGGTGTTGGAACTGGTTTTCCAGGATCATTTCCACAGTGTGACCCATTCAGCCTACACTCACACCCACACACAGAGATGAAAACAGTCTCACTGTTCTTCCCTGCCCTTTACCTGTTCTTCCTCTCTGGTTGTTGTTGCTCTGTGTCTCTCTAACACTTACACACAAATTACACAAACACACACACACACACACAGACAGACACACTTCCCCCAAAATGCGGGATACACCTAGTATCACTTTATGCCACACACAAACAAAAGTATGCAAATGCGGATGTGTTGGGGAAGCACTCTTCTGCTTATCTGCAAATGTATCGGTTTAATAATGCCATCCACTGTTGACATACTTCCTTGCAAATGTGAGTCAGGTAAACAAACATGCAGGAAGGCCATCATACTCCCACCAGCATGCCTGCACCTAAAACTAAAAGCGCAGCCTCCCTGTACACCCACGCTGTGCTCAAACAACATTTTAAAGGGATCCTAGCCAGGTTTCCAATCCAGTCTGACGAGACACAATGAAAACTCATATCTGCAACTTCTGTGACGGGGCTGTCTGTGACGTGGCTGTCTGTGACGGGGCTGTCTGTGACGGGGCTGTCTGTGACGGGGGCTGTCTGTGACGGGGGCTGTCTGTGACGGGGGGTGTCTGTGACGGGGGGTGTCTGTGACGGGCCCTTCTGTGACGGGGGGTGTCTGTGACGGGGGGTGTCTGTGACGGGCCCTTCTGTGACGGGGGCCTTCTGTGACGGGGGCCTTCTGTGACGGGGGCCTTCTGTGACGGGGGCCTTCTGTGACGGGGCCTTTCTGTGACGGGGGCCTTCTGTGACGGGGGCCTTCTCTGACGGGGCCTTTCTGTGACGGGGGCCTTCTGTGACGGGCTTCAGAGAGGCTTGGGAAAATGTAGCTTATGTGGACGCTACCTCTGCTACTTGATCAATAAAAGAGCTAAGCTACTGAAAGGCTGTCGGATTCAGGAAACAGCGGCGCTACACCACACTACTGAGAAATGTAGTTAAACTAGTAATGTCGCTACGGCCCAACACTTTACACAGTGCCCACAGGCATGCAAGGACAACATGAAAAATGCAGAACATGCTTTTATAAACAAACAATGGATCTACTGGTTAGAGAGCTTGGAGAGGTCCAGCGATGTGGACAAAAGCCAAGGTTGGCCCCCTCAAGGCCTCACTGAACATTGATACATAAAAAGGGTACAGCATTCAAACAATGAAGAGAACCACTCTTATTCCACATTACTAACTTTGCTTCTTCCCCGGGGTCTTTGTGCTTTCTCCCCCTTCAGGTTTACATGGATCGTGGTTATATCTGGACCCTGGTCCTGCCTCCTGCCATGGACCTACCTGACACCCACTGCTACTATTATTATTGTTAGTCACATTACTATTACTGATACCATTACTGCTTTTATCATAATTATTATTCTACTATCCTCTGCTGTTGTTATTATTAGTATTCATCATTTTCCCATAATGTTTCTGCTTATTACTCATTATATGAATCATTTATAGCATATGCACTAAATGTGACACATGACATCCATTGTACTTCTGTCCATCCTGATAGAGGATCCTCCTCTGTTGCTCTCCTGAAGGTTTCTTTTTGTTTTTCCTGAACCGATGAGAGGTCCCGGGTCAGAGGATGTCGTATGTGTACAGATTGTAAAGCCCTCTGAGGATAATTTGTGATTTTGGGCTATACAAATTAATTGAAATTACTCCAATGTAATTACTCCTACTGTTTCTTACTTAGACAGCACCTGTAGCTGACACATGGCAGTTGCCACAGCAACGGCAGCACACAAAACTAGGGTGACCGATGCATTTCTGTATCTCTCCAAATGAACAGCGGTGCATAACTACGTCACCAATTGACCCTTCGCTGAGCCCGCCCCCTGCTGCTACCATAGAACCCACACTGTCACTAACTGCACCCCCTGAATAAATATTATAACATTTTTTGAAAACAAAACTAATTTTAGAGAGAAGCAGACAGAAGAGTCTAGAGAGTCAGTCATGCTATGTTTGAATGATATATCCATGATGTAAAACAATGATGATAAAGATGAAAAGCGGAAGCCTACAGATCACAAGTCGACAACTACATGACCTTGCAATAGCGACAGTGGACAATGACATTTCGGAATAACTATTCCCATATAAGTAGGTCTTTATCCAACTTTACAATCCTCAAAAAGCAAAAGCAGCATGTGTTTTACATTCAGTATACCTTCAGTAGCTAGCATAGCATTGAAGTGCTGACGCTAGTTTATGATGGGCTAATGTACTCTGCTAATGTTAGCTTCACAGGTTTTTAATGTAGAAACGTAACATTTTAGAAACAAATATCTCATTCTAGCCTCTCCGAGTATTACTACTACACGACAATTGGCCAGTCTGCATTCGAGGGCCATGACTTAGCGAAGGGTATAGGGATTTATAGAAGTATCCTTGTCTTGTTACTGTATGAATGGCAGCTGAAGTGACAGAGTCTATATGCACCCTATGCTATTTAAAACGCTGTTTAGATGTGTGAAAAAACAAAGTGCATTTCAAGACATGCTGTCATTTAAACAGGATATTGTGCTGTTCCAGCGCTTATCTAATTCTTCGACACTTTATATTTGTAATCTAATTTCTGATCTGGCAATCAAAAACACATATTTGTCATTATTATATTGTACCCTGATTTTTTTCCTTATATGGAACAATTGAAATGACAAGTAGAAATGAGGCCTGTGATACTGCTGGATGATGGAAATGAGGTCATGGTTTGAGACTAAACAATCAGTTGATGCAATCACATCTGAGTGACGACACTACTCACAGTGTTGACTTTTTGAGCACAGGTTTAATTAATAACTGTAATAATGGCTGCATTGCATGTGGTTCTGGCATAGTCCACATTGACATGACGCATTGGGATACTTCAAATGGAACAGAGCAATCAATGTTAATAGTAACACATGCTTTTCCTGCTACGCCAGGAAACGGTGCGCCGAGTGAACAGTTTGGGCTGCCGGTACACGGTTTAATGTTTATAAGTATTGGTGTTTTCAAGAACATCTTGCATGTTTCTTGTTGACTTGGATGTGTCCAAAGTCTGAAGTCGTTTATGGTGATAGGAGGATGCTTTGCTTGCTCTTGAACGTTATTCTATTAGTTGACTAAGTTACAGGAGAGTCAGCTGCCAACAGAATCTGCCTGTTTTCTTGTAAATGGTTTGCCATACAATATGTGATACACATTTGGATGCATGTCAAATTTAAAACGCCCCAAACAGTTGTTTCTAGTATCAGGCAATTTGACAAGGTGAGCCGATACAAACTTCAGACTATAGAGTTTGAATGGACCAACTGGAACAGAACTTTTCCTGATTAATCAAATTCCTTTAGCAATGTAACATAATCCAACAGATTTCCAGTCAAATTTGACCCCATAGCAGACAATGTAAAATGTAATTCATCAATGCGTCATCTTTTTTTAACAGCACTTACTATAACCACAGTACTGTTGCCTCAAAATGAGCAGCGAGGTAGAAGATGAGACACCTACCTCCGTGGAGGATGCTGCTGCCGTTCTTTACGCCTGTCTTCCCTCGGGTTGGGAGTTTTTCCAGGTTCCCTTGTAGGAGGGGGTCTCCCCGCTCCACCGCTGCCCGCTCCGCCACCTGCGCCTCCAGGCTCCCGGGGATTGGCGGGAGGCTTCCCTCCCTCTGGCAAAGGTTTGGGGGGTCTGCCCTGCGGTCCACCAGGTGGAGGAGGACTGGGAGCTTTCTTCATGGCAGGCTTCTCCCTGCGAGGAGGGGGCATGGCACCCGGCTTCAGCGGCATGCTTAGGGATGGAAAAGGCACTTTTTCAAGCATGCAGACAGTGATGAGCAGGCATGTGCTAGCAACTAGAATGTCAGCAGAGCACATGCAATGCTCTAGATAATGGTCAATAAATAATAATCAATAAACACGAATGATGCAATGTGATGCTGGAGCGAGCCCAAACTACACTTTACTTTTAGGACAATTTTTAACGAACATTATTTACTAGCACTCAAAAAGAAAAAAGTTACACTAATGAGAATATGTATTTAAGGGGAAACAATGATGGTAACAGATAATATAAGTATGGCGGATTATGGATCAAATGAATGGAAGTGCTAAAGATTTACCCTTTAACTAACACCGGGGGAAGCTCTGGTTTGTTCTTTGCGTTTCTCTGTGCTGCTGGACTCGGTGAGGGGGATGTGGAGAATGATCGAGACCTATAAATCAACAGAAGTCAGAAAACTTGAATTAATTTCAAGATTAGATCACATCACGCAAGTATAAAATGGTTTTATAATGCATATTCAGAAACAACAGAACAGAAGGAAAGTTGTGCTTGATGCGTTTTCGTTTTCGAATGCGAGCTGAACTGAGCAACTGAGAAAAACACACTCGACTCTGACATATTTGATATGGAGTTAACTCCAGATGCAGAAACTGCAATCTTAAATTGGTCCCAAAAATGTGTACACTGGGGGAGCTACCATGCAAGGTGCCATCTGCCCATCAGGACTGACTAACATCCACACACTGTAGGAACAGCCTGCAGGAGCAATTTGGGGTTAAGTGTCTTGCCCAAGGACACATCGACATGGGCTAACGGAGCCGGGGATCGAACCGCCGATCCTCTGATTGAAGGACGACCCCGCTCACCACTGAGCACAGTGGTCATTTGACCACGAAAATATAATCCTTGCATCCTCAAGTCCAAGTGGAAGTTTGTTCCAAAGTCGCAGAACTTTCCTCCAGGCGTTCCTGAGATATTGTCTACATGCAGACAACCTGGCCACAGCCTTGCTGGCGAGGAGGCATACAAATTAAATACTGTATGATTTATATATTTTTTAAGACATATGAAACCCATTTCTAGCCGACTTGACTGAACGGCCTGAGAACTTCAAAAAGGAGAACTAAGTGTTTAGTACTGTTTACTAATATTGTTTCTCGAAAATATTTGAATATGTTGTTTGTTTAATCAGTTGAAAAGAATATGACTCGAGCTCCAGGACGACCTGAGTCACAGCTGCTTAGAAGCAAACCTCGCGGTGAAGGCAAAGCTCCAGGACGTTGGGCCTCGTTCGCCAATATGAGCGTAGAAGTGTTCTTACTTTGTGCACAAAATAGAAGCTCAAGCTAAATTACCATGAAGTCATGGAATGAGCGCAACGGACAATTTTTGTTCTTACCACCGTGCAAATGTTTGTGAATCAGAATCATTCTAAACTGACAGGCTCGTGGCGGCTTTTTGCAATCAACATACTGCCAGGACATACGTTTGCCGAGAGGTTTACCATGGAGACAGTGGTGAAGTTGTTGTACAAGAGAGAAGCATAGCACCTAAACATTTCTTTAAGAACAACTACTGAAGTAATTAAGACCAGGTTGGAAGGCACACTTTGTGAAATGTTTCCACTGGAGAGATGGTGATTTTTTTATCTTACAAAATTCTAGCCATTTGTTGGCGTTTATAAACTTTCAAACAACATTTTCACTGCACATGTATTAACTGTGTAGTATAGCAGAAATAAATTACACTTCTTTAACCACAATAACATCAAATCATATATATATATATATTTTTTTTTTTAAAACCTCAATAGAACCTTCAAAATATATACTATATTCTAATTAGGACAACAATTTTGTTGTTGTACATTTCATTTTTCCAATGCGTTATTAAACTAATGGATTTAAATATTGTTGTTTTTTGATAAATGTGATTTTAATGAGATGCACATATTTGTGCTGAAGCACCGTTTGTGAAAGAGGCTGTGGAAGTGTTGCAAACACCATAAACAATGTCTGCTGCTGGAACAGAAGTAGAGGAAAGACTGTATGACTGTGTTAGTATAAACTCATAGGCTAAGTGTAGTCAGAGACACACACGCGCGCACACACACACACACACACACACACCTAGAGCGGCTGCCACTGAAGGAGCTGCGCTGGGAGGAGTGGCTGGAGTAGGAGCTGAACGAGGAGGAGCGGCTGCGGGAGCGAGATGACCCAGAGCCTGTATAGGATGAAGAGCGAGACGAAGACCTGCGACAAACAGACAAAGCACAAGTAGTTAAGATTAATGTACCACTTTATTTTAAACAGACTAGCAAACTCCAATACAAATACGTTTCATTGAATTTTTATTCTTTTTCATCACAATGTACAGTAACAGGCCAATAAGATGGCACTTAAGTAAAAGTACCAAAACGTAAAAGTACTCATTATGCAGGACAGCAGTGTCCATTCACGGCACCCGATCAGAGAACAAGCTTATTGATTATGTCTCGGTATTAATGCACACAGAAGAAGTCACAAATTTATTTTGTGATTTATATATAAATGACTCTCCACAAAAAAAATAATCAACTCACACAAAAATAGTTGTCATTATACATAAATGTAAACAAAATTCATATCTTAAAAAAAAAATGAGATTCACAGATATTTCTGATGCACACAAATATTTCTTATTTTAAATAAATGAAATGATATTCCACAAATATATGTCTCTAAAAGGATTTGAGATTTTCATCAAACAATGTGGATGTTGTTACATTTACATATAAACTGTTGAACCAGCATTTTCATGTGTGGACTTTTGAGACTCCTGATCTTGATTCACGAACGCATTTTTTCAAAAGGGAATTTTCTGTAGCCAATCAGATGTCTCCTCCATTTTCAACCAAATCACATGAGCGCGCCCTCACGATGGTATACCCTTAAGTCATACTCAGGTCGGGTATGGGTGAAAAATTCAAGTAGGAAACTAGTTAGACAGCTATTGGAGAGACAACTTTTGTAATTTACTGAACACTGGACATATGACACAAATACCACTTGTCAGCATGCTGTAAAACCAGCTGTTCTTGGGGGCCACAAAGGATTAGCCCACATTTGTATTGCCACCCTTGTGGCTGTTGTTCTGTACAAACATTACTACACACTGTCTGAGGAAAAGCATTCATATCTTTCATTAAGATAATACCCAAATTATTACTAAATGACTACTGATTTAGCAACAGTAAAAATCTCCCACATGGCCACGCTAGTCCATGTCGACGTGTCCTTGGGCGAGACACTTAACCTCAAATATCTCCTGCAGACTGTCCCTGCGGTGTGTGAATGTTGTATGAATGTTCGATTCCTGACGGGCAGGAGGCACCTTGCATGGTAGCCCCTCCCATCAGTGTGTGAATGGGTGTGAATGGTTGAATGATGTCATGTAGTGTTAAAGCACTTTGCGTGGTCGGAAGACGAGAAAAGTGATGTACAAGTACAGTCCATTTACCGTGTGACGCTTAAATCTATCTGCACAGGATTATGAAATTATAACTCGGGTGATGGTTAATTATTGAACAAAGGATTTATCTTCATCCACTTCCTCATTATGTTTTAGTGAGCATATACCTCACTTTGCCTGTAAAGTAACAGTGGTTCCTATTGAATAGCTAGACTCTGGAGGATCACCACAGTGAACTGGTGGGCTGGCTGGAACTCTCTGGAAGCACGTTCTCCACAGCGACTGGCTGGAGATCGACTTGAAAGTGAATCTGGCTTGCGTCTCCAGCCGCGTCCGCTTTACACCACCCTCGCTTTTGCTTTGCTGCTTCCCCGGGCTCTCCGAAATTTCGTGCTGACAAACTGATCTTAATTAATGACAAATGTAATGCAGCTGTGTTGCATTCCGGTCCTCTGCTCTTCGGCAGCCATTTCATGTATTGTTTTAAATGTTTTGATGACAATCAGATGGCTGTAGCCAGTTTTAAAGCTAGAGCTAGTTGGTGTCATAAGACACCGATGACCTAAGAGCATTAAACTGATGTGCTGCACAGAGAATTCATTGCTTATTTTTTACTTTTGTCCTCAGTTGCACTCTTACAAGTATACTATATTTCAAAACCGTGGCTTTGTTTTTCTATTAAATAAATTATTCTTCACCCATTATTTTGCAACTCAAGTCCTACGTGCAATGTAGAAACATCATTCAAAAATCGGAACATACCGCTCACTTAGGCCATCCCTTTTCTTATTCATAACTTTCATACTTTCAGAAATAATCCACATATTCCAGCAAAAGAATAAATCACCATTCAGATGAATGGAAGAAATGTTCCAAATTGAAACATTTTCATGCATTTTAAACTCTACTCCTTCATACTTCATCAAGAAACTCCATTCAAACTTTACAAAGTTCCACATCTTTCATACAATACGGGTGCAATTCAACTTTCAGAGTCCATGAAAATGTAAAAACGTGGAATTATTATAAATAATTTATTAACGTTAAAATATCTAAACTTCTCTGAAGCTTATTAAAAATGCCCCTCTCAGAGAATTTTTATCCAATATGTTTTGAGTTTTTTTCCACAGCAGCATCATGCGAATGCTGCTTGTTTTTCAACACATGAAAACGTCTTTCCCGAACATGATCACACAGGATATCCTGACTTGAAGGAGGAGTTCCTACCTGGAGGAGTTGGACAGAGACACGGAGGAGCCCGAGGGCCGATGTCGGCGACGCCCTCGCGGTGGGGAGCCCAGCCCGGGGCGTCTCCTGGGGGATTTGGACCGACGCCAGGGGTCCTTCCACTCATCTGGTCGCCTCATTACTGGAACATCCTCCTTCTTAGAGGGAGGCTCCATCGGCCTGCTGAGAAGATTGAAAAGATGAGCAATGGCTGGTTAGACACAAGTGGCAGTTTAGCTGCTGGGCTACAAGCAAGGCTTAAAACTCTCCGATAACTCTTAAAGTTAGGACTGGCTCAGGTTAGTCCAGCCCCTAGATATGCTGCTATGGGCCTAGTCAGCTGGGGGACTTTCTAGGATACAGAGCGTCTCGCTCTTCTCCTCTCCCTCCACATCTTCATCTCCATCTGTATGCATTCATGAATGTTTTCCATGGACCGTAGCACCCACTGCTACTTTTATTATTAGTGGTAAACATGTTTCTGTTATTATTTCTGCCATTATAAGTGCTACTATTGTTAATGCTACTATCATTATATGTACAACCGACAACTATCCCTCCTCAGTTGCTCTCCCTGAGGTTTATCCCTTCTTCCCCCTGTTTCAGGGTTTTATTTTGGGGAGCTTTTTTACTTCTCCAATGCGAGGGTCCAAGATCTATGGATGGGATTCAGAGCATTAACATAGCAGCTATTTGCATCTGCTGTGTTCGGATATAGAGCAGTAGACTCTCCCTCTGTGTGTATTGTCACCACAGTCTCTCTGATGCGCCCAACCGGCTAGCTAATAAGCCACTCTTCACTGCAGTCCTAATGTCTATATTTAATGCTTAATATCCACTAAATGGAGCTTGAACGCACCATTATGTAACTAAATGGAACCTTTGTACCGGAGTCTCTGCTCCGCACTGTATAAACACCAAAAAGAAAGTGTTATATTAGATGGACTTTGCGATGTTATTGTGTTACTACCAGCCCAACCGACAAGGCGGTCAACCTAGGGGAAATACTGATATGTTTTAGCTTGACTATGACAACAGAAACTGCCTTTGGATAATGTGTGGCATAAACAGTTTTCAGCTTAATATTACATGTTACAAGGAAGAACTAAAAATAACACCAACATCAACTTGGAACAGGGAAACATACTTGGAATAACAATCATTTACTCATCCATAACTAACGACTGGGCGTCCTTGAGTGTACATGCAGAATGTACCCGAGTACGTAACAGGCACATATCTCCCAGTGAGTAAGAAACTCCACAGGTGTGATGCAACACCTAACGAGTGATGTCAGAGCTAAAAATAGAATCACAACAGGATCTATTTTTAGCTCTGAGTTTTTAAAATCAACAGAAGGTTCTTTGAGGAAGGAATAATAAAAAAGAGGAAGCGGTGCCAATAAACCTATAAGGCCCACAAAGTACAACTTTTTATAGCCTTAAAATAAATGTATTACACATGAGTGAAGACAACATCTTTTGACTGATTCTTATTCCCTATTGTTAGCTAAACTGATAAAACAAAATGTGGATATATTTTCCGCATGAAGACAGTATTACAGAAACTCAGAGCAAGAGTAGTATACAAGACTTGATCATATTGTTGCACTAATAAAGTCAGTGACTGAGTTTGCATTAACTGGGAAAAGTGTACATTAGGAATATACTTCACATTTATGGTTAATTTGTGGGCTATCCTCTCTTTAATTCATCAAAAACAGGTGGCAAGGCACAAATGCTGCACAAATATAATTAGTGTGCATATCAATTTTTATTGCTAAGTGAATATAAATACAGGTTTATTCACAATACAGAAGTTCTCCATACCATTAAACCAAATATTAAGTAATGTTCTACTACAGTGAAGTAACTTCTACAGTTGCCATAACGTTGTAATTTTTCTTTTTTTACTGCAGATAAGAAAGTGATTAAAGAAAAAAAATCTTTGAAAAACAAAAAGGTTAATAAATATGACTTTGAATATGAATATGATATAAATTCTGTACTATAAACAGTACATTTCTTCATCTTTAACTTACATTTTTCACCGGAAAATACGACCCACAAAAATAACACTCAGTATGTATTTCTACATTTCCCAAGTACTAAGTGCAGACAGGTCCAACCATGACCAAGAGAACTAAGCATTCCCCGTAAATGAGTTGTTTAACGTGGAAGGATTTCCTCTGGCAGGTAATATTGTCTAAGTGTGTTACTCATCATGCAACACAATAGCTAAAGACACAGGGTTGGCTCGGAGTTGTCAACAATGAAAGTGACAGGACATCATCATTGCTGCTGCCTCCAAGGCTGATAAGAAAAACATTGTGAAGTTCCACTATTTCATAACCACAAATGCAGACAAAGCAATAGCGGGCTGTGTTTTCAGTCAGTCCTGGTGGACTGTCATAGGATTTGTCAATTCTGAATCATAAGGAGGGTAAGTTACTGATTCCCCTGAGATGTAGCTTGAAAGAATGCAGACCGAGTTGTAGTATTCTTCCGGCACATTGAGAGGAATACTTTTTTTTTTTTTTTTAAAGTGAATTTTCTAATTACAAATGTCCATGCCTTCTGTGACAGGGAAAAGCAAACACTAAATATAAACCCAAGTCTCTAAAATGAGCTCGGTAAACAAGATAATGTTAGTGCATGATTTGCATTTTGTGGAACCTGGTTTTTCCGTGTTAACTCTTATATCGGCAGATAAATAATATAAAAATAACGATGCCATCGACTAGGTCGACTCAGACTTTCAGCTGCTGAACGGTGCATAAATCATTTGAACTAAATTCAATGTAAAACGTCAATCAACGAATTTAATCAGTCAATGATAGGAGTCACTGATTCTACCTGGTCACATGCAAACCTTTTCATTTAGTTGTAATTCATTGTACTGTTCATCGCATTCTTCATTCATTTAGTTTATTTTATTGTTATTTATTTATTCATTTATTTTCTGTTTAGTAATTTAGTTATGTAGTTAGTCAAATAAATATTTCAGAAATAAATAAATTGATCATTTGATTTGTGTGTATAATAAATAGTAAGTCCCTGTACACCTTGAGAAGAACTCTGTAGCAACGCTGAGATTAAGATTTAATTGGTTAATATCAAATCTTTTCCCCTATTTTTTCCAAAATTGGGTGGCATCCAAAATTGAACATTCTGTTAAATTCTGTTTGTTAAACAAATGGTGGCTTATTTTCTTGCACTAATGTATGGGTTTATAAGTCATAATTAAATTATTTATAATCGTTACATATCTTTATAGTAATACATTATATTTATTAAATCTGCTACCAGCAACAACGCTACAATATAGTCAGCTCAATGCAGATGCTTCTTTCCCATTCTTGTATATTTAAAAAATATACAAGAATACTCCCAAATGTTGGGGTTGGATCAGCGTACCAATACATTTAAGTATTGTAGGAAAAGCAGAACAGCACTTTTCTAGTCTTCTGACCACACAAAGCTCTTTAACACTACATGTCATCATTCAACCATTCACATCCATTCATACACTGATGGGAGGAGCTACCATGCAAGGTACCGCCTGCCCTAACATTCATATCAAACAAGGGCAAATCATACAACATTCACACACCACAGCTACGGGAGCAACTTGGGGTTAAGTGTCTTGCCCAAGGACACATGGACATGGTCTAGCAGAGCCGGGGATCGAACCGCCGATCCTCTGACCCTGCTCTACCACTGAGACAGTCGGCCAATAGAAATCATCCTGACTGGAAACATTACAAACTTGGATGGGATGTGAGCGGAGAGGAGGGCTCTACACCGGGTGATTAAAACCACCCGGTAATATTGGAGACAAGAGGTACCTGCTCAGAGCCCATGGGATACTAAAAGACAAAACCAACCCAGCAACAACCTGTTCATCCTGCTGCCGTCTGCCAAGAGATGCAGAAGTATCAGCTGCCTAACCGCCAGACTTCAAAACAGCTTCTTTATTATTTTTTAATTCACCCTCCACATATTATATAGTTTTTTTTTGTTGTTGTCCGTTTTCTTTCCTCCGTAGCAAATTGGGACTGTTGTGCAACCCCGTCGTACAATAACAAATAAAAACCCTGTAACACTATAGGCCCCAGACAACTTTTGTTGTTCTGATGTTTAAACATCCAAAAAAAAACAAAACACTAATGGTTGCACATATTCTTCTACTTCTCAACTTCTCACTGGCACTCACACCACCAATCATTGAATCTCTGTAGCAGATTTCAGACAGCTAAGTCAACAAATTTAGCAACTTCCTTAAAATATCCAGAAGTAGTGTGCAAACTTCCTTTCTAACCTAAAATAGAATTACTGCCTCGCAGTTGTATGCCCCTGCCAACCAGTTAAGTTTACATCCATGTCTGTCATCACTTCATCACTTTAACCTAACAGACATTTGTGTGAAAGTATCATATTCATTCTTGGGTAGTGGCCAAAAATGTGTGACCATGACCATTGACCACTAATCAGTTCATCCTGGAACCCAAGTGGACGTTTATGCCACATTTGAAGAAATTCCCTCAAGGTGCTTCTGAGATATCACAGTCAAGAGGACTGGAGGCACATGAGGTCACAGTGAGCTTGACCTTTGACCACCAAAAATAAATAGGTTCATCCTTGAGTCCAGGTGAACATTTGTGCCAAATATTAATAAAATCCCTGCTGGCTTTCCTGAGCTATAGAGTTGACGAGATTGGACCAAACGGGGCCCATTAGACACTTTAAGTCCCTAATGTGTGATAAACAGTTTTTATGATATAGGCTGAAACAGTCTGGCTTTTTGTAGTTGCTGCCTTTTTTTTATTTCTGTTCCGTCTTTGAATGCGAGCTGTGTATGTTTGCTTGTAGATATTTGAAAGAAAAAAATACATAAATTTATACAATGAATAAACAAACTCGTGGTCTCTGTTTTCATTGTGAAGAACAAATAATACAAACCATATATGGTAGTGATCAGAGTTAGACTGATAACCAGGCTGATATTTCAGCATTAGTCTGACAAAACGATTTTTCAAGTGCTTCGTAGCTTATGTTCACAATTCTAAAAGTAATATTGGCTGTCACTAACATATTAACAGATTTTGTTAACTATTAAACACTGATACCAGTATTGACTGGGCTATAATAGTGATGCATGCCTGTCTGAATTAACCACACTCAATAATCACAAAGACATAACTTTGATAAATAAAACAAAAGAATCTTACGGGCTGGGTTTTACTGTTCTCGCTCCTTCCTGGTGTGTCAAAGGATGACAGTAAACATTTCTGCAAAAATAAAACAAACTGAAAATTCACTCACTTTGGTGGCACGCTGAGGGGAGAGCGTGGTTTCAGTTTGTCCTCGTCTTTTTTCTCCCTGGCGTCCCGAGGGGGACGCATCCTCGGCCTCTCCTTCTCGTCCCGCTTCATCCGGTCCCTCTCCCACTCCTCTTTCCGCCGCATCCTCTCCTTCTCGCGCTCCCGCTCTCTCTCCCTCTCTCTCTGCCGGCGCTCCCTCTCCCGGTGATCTCGCTCCCGCTCTCGGTCCCGGGGCCGCTCCCGAGGGTCCCGGTCACGTTCACGCTCCTGTCGAGGTGGAGATGTTCAGTTTTTGTCCGTGGCAATTCATTCATTCCTATTCAATTCTTATGGACTCACAAATATATAGTTTCATTTCTAAAGAAAAAAAGCTCAGAAATTAGAAACAAAACCCAAAACAAACCTGGAGACTATAGTTTCTAGCGAGCGTTACTCCAACAGGAGTAAATGGCAAATTCATTTTGGAACAATTTTTGTTCATAGACCTTATTCTCATGTCTTTGTGCGATCCACTGTACCATTCACTTGTTCACCGGTTTGGACTTTACGCTTTGGGCATATTCGCTTCACTTTGTGCTGTTGAAGGACCCACTTTGGAGATGGAAACCTTAACGTTAGAGAAAACATTTTGAGCAGACCGTCAGGAGACTCACACTGTAGTGGTAAGGAAGCGGCGCTTCTGTGTACTGCACTCTGAAGTTTTCATACTGGCCGCCTCGCCACAGGGCCTCCATTTCATAGTCATAGTACGGATCAGCGTATGGGTCACTGTGGAGGGAAACACACTTCAATTGTACGACACCTCATGAAAGTTACTTAGATGTTTATTCCCCACAGAGGGCAAAATGTTTGTGTTTTTTGCCCGGAAGTTTCATAATGAACAGAAAATATTTTTTAAACTTCTCAACGCGTGGCCTGGCTCTCTGAGAGCATTTCTAGTTCTCTAGTTCTAGTTCGGCTCGCAGCTTTACACCACCTTCGCCGCTTTCTTTTACCGTAGGCCTATATTATTGGATTATAACTATTGATGCATTAATGCGTTCATTACTTCAAGGTTGAGCTCATTTTAACTACGTTATATACTTAATAATTAGCTGATGTACAACTTAATAGTATATCATAGTTCAAAAGTTCATTTTGATTTTGTATTAAAAATCTGAATCTACAAAGTAGCCTAACTAGCAACTAATATTGTTAAATGAATGTAGGGAAGTTAAAAATATGTACAATGTTGCCCTTTGAGATACATTGGACTACCGGTATAAAAGTTACATAACATTAAAATACTGAAATAAAGTTTAAGTACCTCAAAATTGTACGTGCAACAAAAGACAACCCTCTTGCTACTCAAGTTACATCTACATCGGTCTACACCAGGGGTATCATAAAAGTAATAAGGGGTGTTATATTAATAATAAGAGGACATTTCCAGGTCCAGAACACCGTAATGTCTTTAACTTGCGATATGATTCAGTGCCATATATATTGAAGTAGCGGCGTAGATCCTTTATTGTCTGTGTCCTCAGTTTGGGTTTCAGTGGGTAGGTTTAACACTAGTTAAAACAGAAAGGCTCTATGTAATGTAATAATTGTCAATAATCTGTCAGGTGTAGGCCCGAGTCCAGAGGGGACCGCGGTACACTGATAAGTGACCTCTGGTCTACACTATGGCCTTGTTAGGAGTCGTATGAGGCTGTCTAAGTTAGTCTAGACTTACCCATATACAGGATCTCTAAAGTCCATTTCACTGAAAGAAGAAAACAGATTAGTATCAATGACAAAATATCAATCACATCGTATTTGGTACATCTACTACACACCAATTGTGAGTATGCGTTTGTGTTTTGCTGCAACAGTAGAAAGTAAAATCTTTTCGTACGGGTAGGAAAGCCAGAAATGGCCCTTACTACAAATACTTAAATGGAGATTTGTATTAAAGAACAGCAGCATTCACAGATATACTGCTATGATGCAACTAGTATGGGTGGGGGGGATAATACAATAAAAACAGAACTAATGACAAAAGGCACAGAATTAATAAAAAAAAGAATAAGAATAATAGAAATCTTTCAGGGCGCATCAGAGATGTTGGAGAGCTGTGTCATGGAGCTGTTATGTGACTACAAAAGTCCGATGAGGTAGCGTAATGAAACTATTACAAAGCACAAGAGGTCTGGACTATAATAAAAAGGTCTTGGAGTTGAGTTTGACTTGAACTACAACCCTGTTATGTATGGGCTACTGCAAGAGAGATGCCTTTTAAACAGACTGATAGTCAGTATTGTATGTGGACAACTGTTGAAAAGAGAGGTTCTTACTGACTGACCATTATGGAGACTGACTCTCTATGTCTATGTGCATATGTCTCTATGCACATCATTACTTTGTATTTTTCATGCATCGTAATGTGCGTTTCCCTTTTGTAAATGTTAAACTTGCTAAAATCAAAGACTTGTTGAAATAAAAAAAAGAAAGCATCTCTCCATGACAAAAATTGTATTGCATTGTAGTAGTGGAGGAGTGACAGGTGGGCCACCCAGGTTCAAATCTCAGGTGGAGCATTTCTTATGATTATTATTGTGCGATATGTGTATTTGTTTAAATTATTCTTTAGTGTGTCTGTCGTCTCACCAAGCTTTACTTAAACCAATGCGAGTCTGACCGGATTGGATTTAAATCATTTAAAAGGTAATGGAGAAAAAAAGCTTTGTGCAATGCTAAAAAAAAAAAAAAAAAAAAAAAATGAAATGTGTTCAATGTAAGGAGGTATTACTCTCTGATGATGCGGTAGCTGCGTTCTCTGAAGAAGTCATTCTCTTTGTCAAATTCTCTGTCGTCCTCTCCGATGGTCACGTTGAAACGCTTCTCCTCAAAGTCCGGCTCCTGCTCCTTACGGATGGTGGCCTTCTTCAGCACCTACGGGACACGGAACAACTTCATTAAAAACGCCGCTATGAATGGCGGTAAACAGGACATTTAGCACACCGAAATCTACAAGTTTTATATTGATGTGACGATAAGTAAGAAGTCTATGGCTGCTTTTCTTCTTAATGTCTATGTTGCTGTTATTTTTCACATGAAAACCTTCTGTGACCAGGGAGAGATCAAAAACCATTTGGCTTATGAAATAGGCTTTAGGGACTATATTAGCATTCCAAACAGGTGACAGTAAAGGGTTGGAGTGCAATACAACGGCACACCTTGCATTGCAATTTGGTCTGGAGTGTAAATAAACAAAACAGGTCTACAGTTATAGTTAGTTTACACACTCACAGCAGCATGACAGCTGTTCAATTTGGCACAAGCTCATTTTTGTTTCCGTGAGATGCAGTGGAAGCGTTTACCTCTTTGGCATGCCTTAGACCTCGCTCCCAGGCACTCTCCACAGGAGGCTCCACTGGAGGAGGAGGTGGAGGGAGCTCCTCCACTGCAGGTCCAGCCTAAAACAGCGACAAATGAATTTTCTATATTACACATATGCTCACAGAGAGATGCAGAGGCCCAGGGATACCATCAGTAGAGTTGCAGACTGAGTAAATCCAGTTCCTGAGCATTTGTATATATATATTTTTTTTTTGACAAGTTTACAGCAGTGTGTGTACAATTCAAAATGACAGATATTATATACCGTTTTTACTGTTCAGCAACAGAAAAAGACCTACCCAGGGATTATTGGGTATGAGTGGGTGAGGTCCTCCAGGGGGCGCTCCGTTGGGTGAGAAGGGGTCCGGTTTACTGATGAGGGAATAGTTACCTTTGTCATTGACTCCAGGGTGGATGAACCTACAGTTCATACCCCAAGTGCAATTTCCTGGAGAAGAAAAATGTTTCCAGTATGGTTTGAAAATAATTTGCAGGCAGTTGATGACAGGCACAACTGCCCAGAGAGAGTACCACAAAATACAGTATTTGTGGTACTTTCTAGGGTTAAGTCCCAATGAGGAAGACATTTTTATTACTGCTTTTAAAATTAAAAGTCAAATGTTTATGCTTTCTATTAAGAATGCAATAATACAGTATTTAAGGACAAAGGCCAATAAGAGATATCCTAAATTATATCAATATACTATCTTGTAAAAATCTTGGCACTAATTACAAGCAGTAAAAAATATATTGGACCAATACAGACAATATTGTTAGTACTGTGTCTGTGTGTATGTATGTATGTATGTATGTATGTATGTATGTATGTATGTATGTATGTATATATATATATATATATATATATATATATATATATGTGTGTGTTTCTTATTGATTACATGAGCAATAGATAAAGAAAATTCAAATCTATATCTAGCACAACGGCTCCCCCTGCTGTAGATCACCTCGCATAATAAGACCTGACATAAATAGTAAGATTCTTAACATGTAGCCTACTTCATGTTCTTCATCAGGCTAACAAAACAGATATTATTACAATGGTAGATAGTTATACATCTAAATATTTTATAAGTCACTCCATGTCTTGATAATGATATACAGCATGATATAGCATGTTTTCTGGTAATTCAATCAATAAATAGCATTGTAAATGACCTATTATTTTCCTAAATACGGGGTTTTATGTTGTTATTTTAGTCAGGCGCCCCTTTGGTCAGCCCAGGGTCCTAGCGTTATTCAGGTGAGAGCAGGGATTGTATCGGTAACCATAAGTGCGCTGCAGAATCCTCGCCACTATACAGAGAAAGTAAGTTATTAACAGCCTGCAGAACTTATACACGAGTTGTGGATGTATGATGGATGTTGCATTTAGTGCATATTATGTTCTTAAGTGGCAGTCACTTATGTTATATTGACTCAATCGCTAAATGGAGCTAAAGGTAGGCAGCTGGCTTTGTTACATCGCCCATGGTTACATGTGTGTGAATGTGAAATATACTAGCTACATTAATTTATTAGCCATTTTCAGTCCACATGACATTTATGTTATATTGCCAAGATAAGAGATATAGTCTTTGTGACATGGTGTAGGTGTTTAATATGTAAACCTGGTGGACATTATTTGTAAAATTCTTTGTATATTTTTCATTCTGTCTTACAGAAACCATTCACAGTTCTGTTAATCATTCCATGGACAGTCATTATTCAGATTCATCTGTCTTGCTGTCATCAGTCAACACTAGATAAAAAACTGTTCTGTGTCTGCGTCTACTCTCTGAGCGGAGTTACTGCTGTGGGTCAGGTGGTCCCAGCATCATATATCACACACTCTGTAATCCCCAATAAATAGTCTATAGACTCTATGTGAAACAACCATGCGATAAAGCATATTTTTGTATACTCCTATGTAAATTAAATACTTGGGAAATGCTTTCTTCTCATAGCCAGGCCGAGTGCACATGCCTTTTAGTACAATACCTGAACCAACACCTTCACATAAGCAACAGCAGCGCACGTAGATGCAGCGGTCAATAGCGCCCATGATCTTCGCTACATTTTTATTTAAGTTTGTCAACTTGAGGCTCTGAATTTCGAATTTTGAACATTTCAAAGAATTCTGACCAAAATATATACTTAACAAGACATTTTACTGTTGAAATATAAAAATATAAACTAATCAGTGCACTCTGGTGGACAATCTGTCATGGCTGCACTAATTATGTGCAATTTCTTGTCGCGCACCGGGTTACATAAACAAATATGACAATACATCTGTCAAAAGCTAAAACAAGCAGATAATATCAGCCTTGCTGATATAGTGGTTGGGCTGTGGGTGGAGACCGGCTCCTCACCACCTACCTTTGATGAAGAACCTGCAGATGGGACGTGGTCTGATCTTCCTGTCCGAGGGATCTTTGACCTCCCCCTCCTCCAGGTCATCGTCCTGCCCACACATTCAAAAAGGAAATCATGACATCTTAGAGCACCCTATTGTATCCTACCAAGATATCATGCTAAAAAAATTAGGTATTTGGAGAGCGTCTTATTTAAATGTCATGTAAAAAAAAATAAAAAAAAGTGATACAACAATCTGTTGCAGGGTTGCATTGCAATGCAGTTAGCACTATTCATTATATCCGACATAAAATGGATGAGAAAGGACATTTTCAGAAATGAAACAATGTGACAGCCTTGCGTTGTCACACAGGGTCAAAGCAGGTCTACAACATCCCAGGTGAAATAAATATGGAAGCATATTGACAACCAAAGATTTGAAGTGCGGTTTTGGCAAATTCTGAGACTTTGAGATTGCAAGAAGTTACTTGGCAACCATTTTTAACTAGCGGGCTGCAACAAGACACACTTGAATGCAGATGTCTTTATCAAAGTTAACGTCGGCACAAAGAAAAAGCTCCTCTTTTGAAAATATTGCTCCTCCGTAAAAAGCGACTGTCGATAATACCAATATGGAGGAAAACATCTGATTTACATATTTCTTGACGATGTCTTATTGTTAGCCTACAAATTCACTTATTGTGGGAGCGTAGATCTCCCCCCCCCCCCGTTGTTTTAACCAATGGGCTCAAGTCTGACCTTGGAAACAGGATGCTCCGTGAGTTAAGACACAACGGCAGCAGAGATTTTTTTTTTACATTGGATGTACTGTGAATGAAGTATTGGCCAAAATTACAATTGCACCATTTTGTAAATAAAGTTCAGTGTAGATCAAGTTTTTTGTCCCAAATCCCAATACCCGTCATTTTATGAGTATTTGCTGATACGAGGCCTAATACTTCTCTCAAAATAACAGCAGGAGATATACAGTGGTGATTAAATATGTATCTGGCACACTAAAATAGGGGTAGCCTACTGACTTTGTCACACTTGTATGTACAAGTTAATCCAATTACCAAATGTCAAAACTATAAAGTTCATAAAGTTGAGCCGGTCAGCACAAGCTAAAAATGAGAAGCTGCTCCCGGATGTTTTGTATGCTTTGCTCAGGAAAAAGAGAGCTCTAATGTTGAATGTTATTTTGCCAACCTGATTGTCAGAATTCAGGCTCGCCCGCAACAGTGTGCCTATCACTTGAATTCAATGTGAAATGCACTGTAGGTTGCAGAGCAGGGCTGCAACTTTGGACCGGTTTTGAATATCTGAATAATATACATTCAAAAGCTAATATTTTTCAAAATGTTGTACTAAACAACAAACACAAAAATAATAATTCCACATGAGTAAACAGAGACTTCTGAATATGGAATGCACTTTTTTCATTTACCTGCACCCAGACAATCACCTCACACTGCTTAACATATAATCCAAACTATGATCACTTACATCAATCTCTCCTTCATCAATCTCTCCATCATCTTCATCCTTCTTCTTATCTCTGAAGGAATCTCTGCGCATCCTCTCAGGCCCTTTGGAGTCGCCTGACCTCTTGAATTCACCATCTTTAGGAGATGGGGGGAGGATTGGTTTCTTCTCCTTCTTCTTATTGCTCTTGTCCTCAATCTCTTCCTCTTCTTCTCCCTCCGCTTTTGTGTCTTCCTCATCTTCCTCTTCCTCATGTGCAGCAATACTGGGCTCCTCTGGGACCTCCTCATCGTAATCCAGTTCGTGCTCGTCCAGCTCCCGGGAAACAGACGCCGGGTCATCCTTCATCTCCCTCACCACGACAGCTCTCCTCCTCTCCTCTTGCTGAGCTCTCACCCCTTCATTCTCCTCTTCCTCCTCAGCCTTGCTTTTTTCTGCCTCCCCCTCATCATCCTCCTCCTCATCCACTTCAGCTGTCTCAGGATCTGCAAAGTCGTTCTTTCTGTAGTCACCATATCCTTCCTCCCCGTCTTCTCCATCCTCTTCAGGAATGAAGCTTTTGCCCTGTTCTGAGTCTGGAGACTGTGGGGTGTCAATGACTTCATCCTCTTGCTCCTCTCTTTCCTTCTCGTCCTCCCCATCCAACCGTCTTCCCTGCGGACCATCTTCATCCCCCTCCATCAGCACAATGGTCCCGTCCTCCTGTCCCATCCCTTCTGTTTCTCTTACAGGATCCTCATCCTCTGCGTCAGAGACAAAGTCAGGGACCACCTCACCGTCTTCATCCCTCTCCTCCTCTAAATCAGAATCTCTTCCGTGGCTCTCCAAAGCCTCTTCCTCCTCCTCAACAAGCCCCCCATTCTCCTCTTCATGGACTATATCACTGTCAGAGATGACCCCGTCCTCCTCTTCATCAGGAGAATCCAGCAGCTCACTGTCAGAAAAGCCCTTCTCCTCCTCCTCAGGAGACTGAGGGGACTGGGTAGGGCTTTCAGGGGTATCCATCAGAGAATATTCTGGTGTAAACGGAACAACCGCAGTCTGTAAAAAAGAGTCCACATGTAATATTTTAACTGAGCCCACACTTTGATAGTAAACTTTTGCATTTCCGTGTAATCAAAATACATCATGCCATACTCCATTCAAATACCTGTCAATTTAACATAATAGGTTACATACATGGTAGAATAGGATTTCAGAACATTAACCAATAAAGTTATCAAAAAACAAATCATGTATCCGAAGAAAATCTGAGTATATAAAGGTATTTTCTGACAGCAAATAACCACAACCAACAGTTTCTGTTGAAGGAAAAATACTGATGGAATTAACAGATTTAACTTAATATTGTATATATCTTAACCAAATGGGTTTGTGTGCTTTTGAATTTGCCAGAGCAAAGAAACACTAGCCAGCTTGCAAACAAACTGTCTAACGTTACATCATTTTAAGAGGAAAATAACTTTAATTTAAAAACCTTTCATATGAGAGTAAGCCATAATAATATAGGTAAAATCGACAACAGAAGTTGCTTAATGAAAGTTAGCTTCCAGCGCTGCTAATTCAACAGCAAAATAAAATCCTAGCAATAGCAAGCTAGCTAGCTAACAATTAGCGCTAACGTTATCTGCCGATGGTAGGAGCCAAAAACCTCGTAAAACGTTACTGCAAATGCCTCGTAGGAGTTCCATGGGTCCATGAGAACGCTCACGTGATCTACGAACGTGCACACACTGAGACAACATGTCCACGTTTGTAAATACTTAAGTTCAGCTGCGCCGTAAAATGACTGGTATTACACTTCTAATAGCAGGGTCGCAACAAGGCCCATACCTTCAACGTCAACGCGGAGCTTGCTAACCAACGAGCACACTGCCCACACCGAACAGCAAATCGTCCTAGAAAAATAGAAACTAAACCAGTTATCCGAGGTGCAAAACTAACCGGACACCGCCGCTTTAACAATGAGCGGACATTGCAGCCCACTCGTCTGTCTTTCAATAAACAATACATGCATCCCTGCAGCTAACTATAAGCTAAACGCGCAGCTACACTCTGCTAGCTGCTAACAACCACACATTTTTTTCATTCACCTTGCCGACCCGGAGCTCTTCAAAGACAGCACTGCTGCTTTAGGAACTGCCCTCTCCTGCTGATATGGTTTGTTTTACAGTCTACAATAAATATTTTACGAGTTAATTTAACAGCTATGGTGGAGAAAATAATACAGTCCTCACGCCACAGCGAGAGCGGCCATTACCTCAACGTCATCAACATACGACAATCCAGGAGGAAAAAAAACCGCGCATGAAATGAATAAGGACCGATCTGAGATCATTATGTGGGTCAGATTGTTGGCCCTTGTAACGTGATCATGAGAACCAAATCCGATTTGCGTTCAGTGGCAGCGGCCCAACTGCAGCGAAGCACCCTGACCAATGAACACAAACGAATTGTATTAACCGTTATAATGATGTTATGTTATGTTATATTGTCATTTCTGTGCACATTCTAGCTTTGATAAGACACAAAACATTTACATATCATGACATTTTGACAGGGTTGGAATTTAAAGTTCATGTGATGTTAATTACTATTACTTATTATGTAAGTAATACATCCACACACATTTTTATTTTAACATTAAACCTACATAGGAAAAACTATGAAGAAAATGAAAAAAAGTACAACTTAAAACACACTTACTTTTCTGGATGTCATCTTTTTGAACACTTATCTTTTTGGTATTAACCATTCTAGACATTTGTACCTTTCTGAACATTTGTACATTCCATATATATATATATATATAGAGAGAGAGAGAGAGAGAGAGAGAGAGAGAGAGAGAGAGATAGATAGATATTTTATTAATCCTGCAACCGGATGTTTGTTTTGCTACAGCAGCAATTATAGATATCTTCCTGGATGCTTAACCTTTTGGACACTAGTACATTTCTGGTAATTTACCTCACTGGATATTTGTCTTCCTTGACACTTTTGACAATTGACCTTTCTGGACAAGTACTTCCCCAGTTACTTAACTCTCTTGAGACTGACCTTTCTGGATACTTAACTGTCACTCTTACATTTTTGGATACTTTAATTTCTGGATAATTCCCTTCGTCACGTTACCTGTACTCACACAGGCTCTCCGACAGGGGAGGGATGAAGGATACGTTGTGGAAAGGCGTAAAGCAGCTTGAACATGAGGTTGGCACCCCTGTTCTCCAAAGTTGCACGATCAAGATAAACTGGGCCGTGTGGAACTTCTGTCTGTCTGAACTTCTGTCTGGACTTGGCCACAATGATGAGGTTGTTGTAGAAGACCCTGATGCCACGTTGGCGCTGTGTCCACCCATCTGCTGGAGGTGTGGGGGCCAGGGAATAGCAGAATGGCAGCCTGTTGTACTTGTAGGCTGTCCCCTGGAAGACAAAATTCACGAATTTCCTGTCTTTCAGAGCCACCCCGATATGAAGTGATGCCTCAATAGTGGTTGATGATTGAGTTGTTGGTTAGCATACAGAACATCTATCCCCCCTTGACTCTCAGGAGCAGAGGAGGAACGCTGCAGAACTGGAGAGAATAAACCAGTCTCAGTGTCCTGTCCATCATCCATTTGATTAACGTTGCCGCTCCTCGTAAGATTGTGTTGTGTATGAATAGACACAGCAATGGAGGAATTGTGTTCTTTGAGAAAAGTAATATGTTGTAAGCAAAACATTTTTTTTTTTACATTTTCAACATTACCAACATCAACTTTATTAACAGCATCCACGGGAATGAGGTACTGGGCAGATCGTCTCGCCCCTCATCGCCAGGACGCTTCCTCCCGGAGACATAATCACTACTTCGCTGTTGATGTGCTCCAAGCAGGAGCCTTCTGCCGACGCAGGGCCCTCTCTGGACTCAGTTGCACCTGTTATGCGCGGCCCCGAGAAGTGGAGCCGGGGCACGAGGCACGCGCGCCCCAGGGCCCTGGGGATGCAGACACTGTACACGGAGCAGCAACTCCTTCTGGGGTTGAGCAGTCAGTGGGCAAATTGCCGCGACTTAACGACTGTGGCTCCGAAGGTGGAGTGGGTCAATCAGAAGGTCGGCGGGTTGATGCCCGGCTCCCCCAGTCCATGCGCCCTTGCGCAATACAATTAGGCCCAAATTGCCCCCGAAGGCTGTGTGAATGTGTGTGAATGCTTAGTTATCCCTGATAAGCATTCATCAGGTTATGAATGGGTGAATGATGTCATGTAGTGTTACAGCGCTTTGAGTGGTCGGAAGAATAAAAAGGCACTATACAAGTACAGTCCATTTACCATTTACTTAAGAGAAACATGATAGTGGTGTGCGCTGCTTTATGCTGTGGGTCCGCATGTGTTTGGGTCCTGATTGGCCGGCCGTGCTCATCAAATTTTCAGTGTGCGAATTGGAGGAGAGTATTTCCCATAAAGTCTAGAGGACGGAGCCTGTGTGAGTTTGAACTTATTCTTGTGGATACTTCTATCCATCTGGACTCTCTGGTCACACACCGTTCTGGATGTCTTTCCAGATAGTTAACAAAAAGGGGTGAAAAGACAATGAAAAAGTAGAACTATTCATTTGTAAATGTAATGGTATTTTTTTTTTTTTTTTTACATTGAGTGTTGAATACATACCTTTAAAATGGGATTGTGTGAACTTGAGAGTTAAACAAAGTTTAAGAGAAAATGTACGATTTGAAAATGGTTTTTAATGATGTCGTCAATGGTCCAAATAATAGAAACGAGGATAACTCCTGGATGATTTCACAATTCTATCGCTTATCTTATGGATATCAGTTATAATTTGTTTATTTAGTTTAATTTCATTTGAATTATGCTATCATATACTATATGATCCTTTCTTCCGCTGTATTACTGACATTTTATCAACCCGTTAAGCCTTAATGAATGATTCATAAGGCCAATTTTCAGTTTGATTTACTCATAAAATGTTGCACTTTTAAAGCTTTTTTTTGTTGGTCTCTTTCTTCCCTGATCATATCTGATTCGTGGAAGGCTGCACACTTTCAGCCTCTAGCCACTAGGTGGAAGCAGTTACCTTCCATCAAATGATGACAGCATACAGCTGCTTTAGAGGTTGGGCTCATAAGCAACCTAAAGAGACTACCCAGGGGTTTGGTTTCAAAGTGACACCACGTTATAATATAATAACAAATATTCTCCTTTAAAGATGATGAAATGCAAATACAGTATCATGTATAAGGTGTCTAAATGGTTACTACAGTTTGCATAGCATTTCAAATTATTTTGTTAAAGTAGTATTTTCAAACACATGATGACATGATGTGGGTCTTTAATCATCTATTTTTTTTTTTTTTTAAATCAGAGCTATGCTTTTGTATTCATAGCCATCCTTTATATATACAGTTTGGCTGTTCACATGTTTTTATACTGTTAATTCTTTCCAACTTCAGGAGATATTTATGATCTACAGTTAAAAATACTTCTACATTACACAGTAAGGCGGTGTCTTTTCAGCTTCCAGCCATTAGATGCCAGCAGTGACCTGACATCTAATGATGACTGCAAATAACAGGTTTTTATACAGTATACAGTACCAGTCAAAGGTTTGAACACACCTTCTCAATCAATGGCCTTTCTTTGGTTTCATTATTCTCTACATTGCTGATTAATACTGAAGAACTATGACATGACATATGAAATTAAGTAGTGAATCAAAAAGTGTTAAACGAATCAAAACACTTGTTTTTTTTTATCTTTGAGATTCTTCGATGTAACCACTGTTCGTTGGATTACAGCTTTACACACTATTGGCTTTATCTTAACCAGCTTCATGAATAATCACCTGGAATTATTTTCAATCAACAGGTGTGTCTTGTCAAAAGGTAATTTGTGGAATTTCTTTCCTTCTTAATGCGTTTGAGACCATCAGTTATTGTGCCAAGGTAGTGTAGGTGTACGGTAAGTAGCCCTATTTGCTGGTGACGAGAGTGATGGAGTGCTGCATAAGATGACTTGGCCTCCGCAAGCACCCGACCTGAAGCCAATGAGATGGTTTGGGATGCAGAGTGAAAGAAAGCCAACAAGTGCTCAGCATGTATAGGAAGCTGGTTAAGATAAGGCCAAGAGTGTGCAAAGCTGTCAGCGAGGCACCATGATGTCATCGATTCATCTAATATAAAAGATCATTTGCTTTGTTTACATAATTCCGAATTTGTTATTTAATAGTTTTGTTTTATGTCTTCAGTTTTGATCTACAATGTAGAACATGTGTGAAAAAATAAAACAACTATGAAAGAGGTGTCTCCAAACTTTTGATTGGTACTATACACACACACACACACACACACACACACACACACACACACACACACACACACACACACACACACACACACACACACACACATAAATCATAGCGTACACTGTTTTCAAAATGTACTTTAGTTATAATGACGATAATTTATGATATAGTTGTATTATTATGACAGTGAATTAACATAAATGTTCATATTGAATACCAAATTGCATATACTTCATCAGTGGGTATTCATCGAGACGTGAATGTGATGGACAACTTTGTTCCTCATTTGTTTCGTCACTGTCTACACCGAATGCAGAGAGCATGAGAAATACTTTTTATGAGTGAAATCTTCTCCGATTCACATCTCGCATTTATTCACTCAATACTTATATAATATATGTTATCTTTGGACAGTGGAAGGAAACACAGGCCATCACAAAGAGAAAATGTAAACTGCAGGTGACCCAGTGTGATTGTCATGCAAACGACAATATGAGGTGACTAAATCATTTCAACTACATTTTTCAGAGGACTGTAAACTGCAGTTATCAGTAAATCAATTTCAGTAGACAGTTTTGATTTGAAGTTCAGTGATGTTTAGAAGACAGTTTGGGTTTTGGAGTGATCCGGTTTTCCATTAGGGCTGTATTTTACTATTAATATCTTGCTGTGTAAATGAAAATATTGAATGAAAGTAATTCTCATTTTGTTTGGACCTCTTATAACCTTGTTGATGTCTCCGGATCCCGTTGTAGAGTAAGCTGAATGGTGATGTTTGTGGGAGATGCTTCCCTTAAACACAGGAATCCCTGACAAGAGCCAGGAACTGCAGAAGTCAGTTTGAGTGTGAATTGTCAAGCTGGAGCGTAGACAACATATGACTTCCTCTCACATATTTCAAAAGTAAAACCCTATTACGTTCCAGTTTTGACAGTTTGTGTTCCTTCTCAGTCGATGCACTCAGTGCACCACGTGTAGCACGGGTTATCAGATTGTTGTGTGGATCATTGATTGTAACATTTAACCTGATTCTTATGTATTACTGCCCAATGATATGGTTGAAAAGCTAATGTTATCTCATTTTTGCTCTCCAAAAAACACATATTTAGATCAGGGAAATCATCAGTTTCTTGGGAGGCATGCACCTCACCTCTGAATACAGACCTGCGACTGAAAGGGAACCAAATGAACTGATTATGTTATGACTGGGGAAGAGGGCCCACTAACAAAGCTCGGCCCTGTGCCGTCAGGCTGCCGAGCGTCATCGTGAATTCTGGTGTTGCACTTCATTCCTCTCCTTCAGGGAACATCAGTGATATTGTCAAAAGTATGCCTACTCAATCATAAAAAAATAGGAACGTTAGCTGATCCACAGTTGATCATCTTAAGCCGTGTATAATATTACTATAATATCTCTGTCCTGACTGAGAACATATGTGGTTGGCTACATTTTAGTAACTAACAGTGAGCTTAAAATGTGGCACTACTTAAAAACACCACATTTGAACATAACTTCTAATATAATTCAGAAATATTAATCTATATATTAAATCATACAAATTGGGGAAAAATCAACAGAAGAAAATGCAGAAATGCAACCCTGTGGTATTCATACCTTTCAGATATCCATAACAATGATGTATTGGGCTGCTTTCAAGACTTGAGAGACAGAGGTGGACTCTGAGGGCCAGAGGTGAAAGAAAATAAAGTAGCATGTCGCGGGGTTCCAGCGGCACATCAAGTCCATACAAGCTGCCCTATCATGTAGGGCAGCTTGTATGGCACTGCATTATGTTTTTATTCATAGGTTTTATTCATCCAACAAAATGCAAGCAACAACAGCCGTATCAGATATAATGGATATAAGTATACTCTGCCTTCCAAATAATGATACATTTCTCTCTTGCCGTATCAAGTCATAAAAAAAACTTGTTTTGTGGAATAACAGCAGCAAACGAAATGGAAGCAATGAAATGGAAATTGCAGCATGATCTAAATATACACCATCACACAAACTATGACATGGTTATATTTTCCATTTTCATCAAACCTCTTGCAGCCACCATTCTACAAAACATTTGTTTTACAGGTATACAAACAAGACATGGTCACCACATTTTTTTTTTCAAATACAGATGAATACAGATGTACCTAACACATCCCTCAACAGCCCTTCCAGATGTCTTCAGTGGTATCGACATTCTGAGAAATCCCCCAAAATTCCATGAATTGGTCTAAATCTAGAATTCTACCACTTTGGAATGCTGCATCTAAAAAACTCCCTCTAAAAATACCAAAAAGTAACATTAATACCTTAGCATCAATATTTCCACCAAGATGTCAGAGCTATTTCTTCTAAGTTACATACTATTACTAAAAAGCATCGAGGAAGACCTCACCTGCTGGAAAAACCTTCCCATTATACCAATCGGAAGAATAGCAACATTCAAAATACCCAGACTACCCAAAATTACACACATTAAAAAACTTGACACAAAATAATCCACAAATCAAATGATCCACTCTGGAGACCACCAAGAGACCACTGAGGCCTAGCCGCCACAAATTTCAGATTCTACCACCTAACAAATCATCTTCAGTATATACTCATATGGTTGCAATCACAACAATCCCAGGCTGGATAAAGAACAATATAGTTGCCAAGAATAATAAATATCAGACCTCCCGGCCCTTACCCTGTCAGTTAAAGAACACAGAAATCTATTCATGGAATTGACTCTGAGAGCTTTGTGGAAATCCAATTCAATTCAATTCAATTCAATTTATTTTTGTATAGCCCAAAATCACAAATTACATATTTACCTCAGAGGGCTTTACAATCTGTACACAACGACATCCTCTGTCCCAGAACCTCTCATCGACTCAGGAAAACCCCCCCGCCCAAAAAAACCTTTCAACAGGGAGAAAAATGGAAGAAACCTTCAGGAGAGCAACAGAGGAGGATCCCTCTCCCAGGATGGACAGAGTACAAAAATAGATGTCAATGTGTACAGAATGAACAGCATAACAGTTACAACACGTTCAATTCACATGACAGAAATGATTCATGTAATAGTAGCAGTAGGTGACGGGGAGGACCACAGCAGGACGTAGGACCAGGGTCCAGATTTAACCACGATCCACAGAAACCTGCGAGGCGAGAAGGCACAAAGACTTCGGGGATGGAGCAGAGTTAGTAATGTGCATTAATGGTGCATGAATTCATACAGAAGGGAAAATAAAGAAGAATGTGCGTCAGTAGGGTCACGGCAGGAACCAGGAGGCAGGACCTGGGTCCAGATGCAACCATGATCTGTGGAAACCTGCGAGGCGAGAAAGCACAAAGACTCCGGGGGAAGAAGTATAGTTAGTAATGTGCATTTGTAGAACATGAATTCATACAGAAGGAGAGAGAGAAAAGGATAGAGGAGCTCAGTGTATCCTAAGTTGTCCCCCAGCAGTCTAGGCCTATAGCAGCATATCAAGGGGCTGGAAAGAATGGACCAGGGCAAACCTGGGCCAGCCCTAACTATAAGCGCTATCAAAGAGGAAAGTCTTAAGTCTACTCTTAAATGTGGTCACTGTGTCTGCCCCCCGGACTTAAAGTGGAAACCGGTTCCACAGAAGAGGAGCTTGATAACTGAAATCCAACCAAATAACTGGACACCCCATATTTCAATGTCCCATAAATCCATAACTACACACTACAAATTCAATACAGAATTCTAAACAGAGTTTACCTCTGTTGATAGTCCTTATGTATTTTTGTCCTACTTTAATATTTAGTTTAATATTGCTGTATTAAATGGGAGAGGACCAAAAGTTTTTGTTTTGGACATAGAAATAATAATGAAATAGAACGGACATTCTCATTCAAATCAACATAGCAGAAGGAATAGAGCAGCAGCCGCATTTATGTGTATTGCCATTGCGACCCTAGTAGCATGCTTACTCCCATATAAATACATAAATCGCTTCAGGCAAGTCAACAGCAATTTTACAGTAATGACTCAAATTGAACAGTGGAGTTACAAAGCGCGGAGAGCCCAAGTAAATGCTTAAAATGTAACAACGCAATGCTTCATCCAGCTAGCAAAACATCTAGCTACTGTAAATAGTTTGTTAATATATAACACGAAATATTATCTTGTTTACGATTTGGTCCTATATAGGGAGGTTTTATCGAATCACATCCCATTATCTGTGGCTGCCAAAAAGCTAAAAAGGGAGATGATGATAACCTCCATTCAGTAATGAACATGAGGCAAACTTCTACCGAAACAACAAATAAACGTTGCACCAGGTGAAATTCAGCCCACCACAGATTTAACTGAATTTAATTCTGAAAAGGTGACATTGCCTAATTTCAAAATAGATATTGCGCTTTTATTTTGAAGGCACAAGTGCTGCTTCCCTCGTTAATGTGTGTGAGCCCAGCGGTGTGTGCACTGTGCTGTACAGTATGTAGACAACAGCGTGGCCACGCCGACGACTCGGGTCTAACCAGTGACTACACGATAGAAACTCGAGGGGAAAAATAACGCATTTTAATTTGTGAAGAGAGATACAGGCTTGAAGAAAATCCCGGAGGAAGCTGACATGAGGCAAAGGTAATTCAATATTTTCTGCCTGCAAATGAACAAGAATAATTAGAAGTTTACAACCAGTTATATCTGTTTATCCCTGTTGCTGTCTTTATTATTATTTTATATTATTATATATTATTACATGTCATCCACTCATTTAGCCCACTGTGTAACAATGTGTTCATGAACTAAGGGAAACAAAGAGAAAGAAATGTTCATGTTTAAAAAAAGAAGAAAAGTCAGATCATTTCAGATCTGTAAATAACAGAATGTGACAGTAGCACGAATAAAAATGTCATAGAAAAAGTGGTTGTCATGGGGAACTGGCACATGTCCTGAATTCATTCTTTTCATATGTGAACAATTAAGTTGCTTATTCCTCATATTGTTTAATGGCAATCATCCACTTCTCTCAACGTCTATCAGAAATATTTACTTGAACTGTCAGCCGAATACATTTCCTGAGCATTATCAAGCTTTTGATGTTATTGACATTTGTCCTATGAGTATGTAGGCGGTCAGCTAAGCTCCATGCTGTTTCCTTCCCTACAGTGCTTCAGCTGTTACACCGATGTCACACAGTCCTTCACTAATGGCCACTGTGCAATGGAACACCTGTAGGTTTGGTGCCTTGCATAAAGCAGGGGCATGTCCAGTGAGTGGCCAGGGGAGGCATGGACCCCCCTGAAATCTGATTGGCCACTCCAGGTGCTACATCCTTATCTTAAATTAGGATTGGCTATCTGCCAAGGCTTATTTATTTCAATTTTGTAGGCACTTCATTCTGTGATTGTATTTTTTCAATGTCCATTATTTTCTTCTGTATGTAGCCAATACATTTATTTCCTTTTGAGGACTCAAAGAATAAAGTCGGGACACTTTTTATTACATTTGTATGGTGCCACTCTGTTGTGTTGTGATAGGCAGGTCTATTATCTTTTCAATTACATTTTTAAACAGGAATGTAAGAAACTGTAATGCTAGCAGGTGAAGTAGATGAGTAATGGAGACACAAATGGTAAATGAATGCTGTTCCGACATGTTTGTGTATTTGTGTACATGCGGGCACATGCTTTGTGCCACGTCCTGAAGTCAGTGGCCCACTTGGTCGAACCAAGTGTAAAAAGTGTGGATATGCCGCTGGCTCAAGCAGCCCAGTTCTAACTGCTAGGGGTAATAAGATATTCTTTATTAGTCCCGCAAGGGGAAATTTGCAGGATCACAGCAGCAAAGTTAAAGTGCACACCGATACATAATAAAAGAAACACAAGTATTATAAATAGCAAATACACATTAAACAGTAGTAAAAAGACAAACAGTAAATTGACAGTAAATTTAAATGAAATAAACAAATTATGTACAGACAGTATAACTGTTATTTATATTTATATTGCACATGTTCTCTGAACAAGTATTATAAATAGAAAATACACATTAAACGGTAGTAAAAAGGCAGACAGTAAATTGACAGTAAATTGAAATGAAATAAACAAATTATGTACAGACAGTATAACTTATTTATATTTATATTGCACACGTTCTCTGAACAAGTATTATAAATAGAAAATACACATTAAACGGTAGTAAAAAGACAGACAGTAAATTGACAGTAAATTTAAATGAAATAAACAAATTATGTACAGACAGTATAACTGTTATTTATATTTATATTGCATACGTTCATTCAGCTTGACTGGTGACCTCGAGTCTGCTACGCTTCAGTGCCAGATATCTGTAATCATTGTATCTTGAGAGGAAATATTGGACCAGAATTCAACTCAGGGAGGAAATAATGTGTCTTATTATTGACAGTCGGGCTTAGTTTAGTGAGTTTACTTCGTCCTTTCAGACTTTACGTTCCGTTAGTCTCGAGCCCGATGATACTATGGTACCTGCAAGACTGCAAAAAAAGGAGTACCGTCATGTTTTCACCAATCTGCCGACTAGCAACTCTAAAACTCACAAATTAACACATATCGTTTGATCTGAACAAAAACTGAAGTGTAAACATGTTTTGCATTTCTTTGCACAGATCAAATAAACGAGATAATGTGTTAACAACTGAGCCGTAGCAGGTGGATTTTGTTAAACCAAAAAAACGTCATCTTCAAAAAAGTTAGAAGATTGATACTACTCTTATGTCTGTATGAAAAATATATCGCTGGAGCCAGCTTTTGTTAAGCAGCAGTTGGTTGTGCTTTTAAGGGACAATATTTCTGGGCCTGGAACGGTCTCTTTGTGGAGATCCGCTGGTTGTCTGGCAACCACAAGGTGATGATATTGATCGTACAGATATGTGCTTGATACTTCCCAGAACGATAAACCATTTCTGTAAGACAAAAATTCATCAACATGTTTATGTAAGACCTTAAAGTAATACGTTGCCCATTTCTCCTTCATGCATATATGTATGTAAACTGCAGTACAGCAAGAAGGCCTCGAGCTAAACAGAGTTACTGGGGCACCTCACTCAGTCAAGCATGATGGATAGTCACAACTGTGCAGAAGATCAGCTTCACTCTGTCGATGTGCGTGTGCAATGGAATGGAGAGTGGATGCAGTCTAATTAATGGCAGAATAGTGCAACTAAATTACTTTTCATTTCGCGTGCACCTCAATTTATTAGAGGCAGCCCTCAGGAGAGGAGGTCCAGTATGTGTGTGTGTGTGTGAGTGGGCTGGGAGGAGAGTGAAAGAGCAACAGATGCCCCGTAGAGTCTCACAGTGTTGCACTGGTTAATTAGCTTTCTACGGAATGTGAAACCTCAAAACAAACCTCTGGATTCTTTAGACGAAAGAAAAAGATTCCCGCTTTGTCCCCTGATAATCCTCAAAATCTGTTGACGTATTTAAAGTAAAGAAAAAGGCTTTAATCACAAATTATTTGGCTGTACAGGAATTGTGGCTGTAACTTTACCAGAAATACACTAGGAGGCATCATAAGTGCATTATGAGGGACATATGTTTTCTCAAAATATTATGTTAAAATAATCTTTATGCACTCATTGAGCGTGTTTATACATGCTCAGCAGCACCAGAATGGCTCATTTGAATATTGCTCATTAATGCCGAGCCACATGTAATCTTATTAAAGCTCCACCGGCAACAGTTTCAGCGCCACATCTGATTGCTAACATTAAGACAATTATTTTTATATTACGAGTTTACAATTTCCACACGTTTCCAGAACAGAAATCTGATGGATAAAGCCAGGTTTCATTTTGTTAACATATTAGGAAATATTCAACATCTGTTTTTATCACTCCATGAATCAGAAAATACTGTTAACAGCCATTAAAAAAAAGAGAAAGAAATGTCTATGTTTTCAGGAGTAAAATGTTCTATAAATCCTACTATGAATGATTTATGAGCAACCCCCTCTATATGCTCAAACCTTAGGAATCAGAGAGAGTCTGAGAAATAACTAACTTAAAGAAAACAGCCTTTAACGGCCTAGTTTGTTAATGGTTTTGGTGGATGTGCCATACAGGATGCTGTTGCTGTGGTCCAGTCGAGAGGTGATGAAGACGAGGATGAGTGTTTCAGCGGCTGAGGAGGAGAGGGAGGGGCGAAGATGGGCAATGTTTTTAAGATGAAAGAAGGCGGTTTCTGTGATGTGATTGACGTAACGTTTAAAGGGGAGGGTTGGATCGAAGATGACACCAAGTTTAGAGATGTGTGTGGAAGCAGGAACAGTGGTGCCATGGATGCAGAGGGAGACGTTGTGGTGGGATTTGTTGAGTGATTTGGGGCTGATGATGAGGATTTCAGATTTGTCGCTGTTGAGTTTGAGGAAGTTGGCTTGCATCCAGGTCTTTATATCTGTGAGGCAGTTGGTGATGGTGGAGTGGGTGGTGGGGGTGATGGATTTGGTGGAGATGTAGAGCTGTGTGTCGCGGCGTAGCAGTGGAAATGGAGACAATGGAGTCGTATGATGTTGCCAAGGGTTGAGCAAGTAGACGATGAAGAGGAGGGAATTGAGTATTGAACATTGGGGGACACCTTGAGAGACAGGCTTTGTCAGACTTGGATTTATTGATGCTAATGAACGGTTGGCGATCAGAGAGGTATGACTTGAACCAGGAGAGGGCTGTGCCAGTAATGTGGAGGGAGGACTCAAGTTGGGAGAGGAGGATGGAGTGGTTGATTGTGTCAAAGGCTGCACTGAGGTCAAGTAGGATTAGGATGTTGAGGGAGTGGTCTATCAGAAGAGAGGAGGAGGTTGTTTGGGCGGTTTCTGTGATGAGATCTGAATCCGGATTGAAATGGTTCGTACAGTTGTTTGGAGTCCAGGTGGGTTTTGAGTTGGTGGACAGCAGCGCATTCCAGTAGTTTAGACAGAAAAGGGAGATTGGAGATGGGTCTGTAGTTGTTGGGGATGTCAGGGTCAAGGCCAGGCTTTTTGAGGAGGATAGGTGTGACTGAGGCGAGTTTGAGGGCGGGAGGGACAGAGCCAGTCTACACTGATTGGTCAGCTAGCCCACTCTGTTGTGATTGGTCAACCATGTATTGCATGCGTTGGAAATGTCCCGCCCCTTACCACAAACAGAATTCTACCCCAAAGGCTCACTGAGTGGCCCAAAACACTGTCGTAGCCAAGGTAACGATAGCATCTGTCTTGCCGTGTCAGTATGATACTTGCATGCCTGTATGTACATTTAAAGAGTCATTCCTCCTTTTCACATTGGCCACGAGGGGAGTCCTTGCTGATGCAATTCCGGATTTCTTTCTGTGCAAAAATGCGCTCTGAAGGTCAGCCTATACCAATATGAGGCTCAGTATTATAGACCAGAGTTAGACCAGTGGTTTCCTTGAAGGCCCCCCTACATATATCTAAGAAAAGCTGAGCCCCATCCCCAACAAAAATACTCCTCAAATGTAATACATTATTCAGCGTAGTCTGCTTTTATAAAAATCAACTCTCTTGAATAAATATAACTCGTCAGTTTCGTCAACATAAATACAGTGATCCTTATGTATTTTACTTTTGCAATCCTACGCAGCAGCCACCGCTGGAATCTAATTCTACCCATATTAAACGTAATTACTAATACTGATCTTTATCTGACACTGTACACAAATACCACAAACAGAATGTGGATTACTATTTTTGACAGAGGGAAAATAAAATATATCTTTTGAAGTCACTGAAGGTGGACTGACCGTTGAGGTGAACCCCCTGTGTGTCTCCTTGCTGAACAACAGCAACACAATGAGGGAACTTTGTACTAAAAACAGAGTGAGTTGAACTCAGACTCGACCTCATGTGAATTGATCATTTCATAGTGTAGTTGCTTTGGAGGGTGGAAATGGTGTAGTTATAGGTCACATATAAAAAGTAACTGCTAAATCCAACTTGTATTGCATTAGTAATAAGCAATATGGCAATGTGAATAAGATAACGTTATGATTGTTTCTAAAAAAAGGTCTAACAGAGCCACTAGTGTCTGACAGGCCACAGGAGGGAGACATGAACTGTTGTGAAATATAAAAACACAATGTTGTCCTGCTGATTGTGGTGCCGCTTCACTCTCTGCTTTTTCTTCTTATTTAGTGTTTTCTTCTTATGTATTTAATATTTGTTTATGGTTGGCAAACCAGCTTAGAGGTGGATTAGCTCTACCGAGTGGACTGGAGTCTCTGAACCCTCGTTCATGGGATCTCTCAGTGTCCTTATGGCCCACCTTGTAAATGAATGGTAAATGGACTTTACTTGTATATCTCTTTTCTAGTCTTCCGACTAGACTTTGACACTACATGACATCATTCACCCACTCACACACACCGTAGGCACAGCTACAGGAGCAATTTGGGGTTAGGTGTCTTGCCCAAGGACACAGCGACATGGGCTAGCGGAGCCAGGGATTGAACCGCCGCTCCTCTGATTGAAGGACGAACCGCTCTTCTAAGTAAAGTTTGGTTTACCAGCGCGATCTCGTGGCTTAATATCAAACATTGACATTTTTTTCACACCCTGGTCCCTAATAATACCCCAGATACATGTTAAAAAGGAAAATTACAGATTATAAAAAGAAAAATCTTTCAGATTATTGATGAAAAAAAATCAGAACTACAGTTAACACAAATTTTAGTACAAACAAATACAATCTAAGAATTGTGTTGATGCATTATGAAGCTTTGCAATCTGCTGTAGTCACCAAACACGAACAGATTATTGTGTCCTCACCAGATCAAGGACAAAAGAACAATTAAATCAGGGGAGTTGAGATAAATGCAAGTATCATAACAATTATGAGAGTTTTCATTGATCAGAGAGAATGAATCCTAACAATGTCCCCTGTGACGTGCCTTTCTTTAGCACCTTGATCCAGCCAAATACATGAAATATAAAAATGTAATGCTCAGAGCGCTGTAAACTGCACATTCATAGTACTCACCAGAGGATGAAACCTTTGAGCTTTACTCTAGCACCACCCTCTGGACAAAAGGTCAACTTCGTTCACAAAATATCTCATAATCTCGAAACATTTCCAGAGAAAACTGAAGTCACTGCTGATCTCTATCTTACATACAACTATCCATCTCATTGGCATTTGAAACCACGAGCTTGCTTTGTTCTATCACCCCCCTCTTTGTTTTAACCACCATGTGCTTTTGGATCCACGGATTCTGGCAGAAACCTGAGGGAGAGAGGGAGAGATCTCCTGTGTTAAAATGTGTTTGGCCTTGGCATATAAAAAAAAGCCAAGGCCAATTCAAAGGTTATTGTTGATTAAATCCCCTGTTTGTCCAATTAATTGACCTCTCTTTCTATTTCCAGGTGACTCAATGGGGCCCTGAGTGGAAGTCCTGAGATCTCATTCAACGTGTTATTCTTTTTCATTTTGAATTAGTTAAAAGGATAGAGAGCGTTGGAGGTAAAGGTGAAGGACAGAAGGAAACATCGAAGATGAGAGAACAAGCACAGTGCTTATGTCCCTTTCGCAGTAATTAAAGACTTCCTTTTAAGACATCTGTTACTTCCTCTAAAGTGATAACTCAATTAAACGTGTGAGCTGCTAAAGCTTCGCAACAGTCAATTCAATGTTACCTTTAAATAGGAGTTAATGCTCTAAATGAAGGAGAAATACCATGGCGACATTTCACAGTCATGCCCCTCATCATTTTAATCAAGTGAACATTGCCTGTGTTTAACTAACACTTGCGGTATAAAAAGACAAACGGCGAGCAGATATGACCGACAACGGGAGCTCCAGAATCGACACCCCAACCAACATCTCTCTGAGTCCCAGCGACGCCGTCTCCGAGTCGTTGGAGTACAAGACCGTGTCGGTGTTCCTGGTCCTGCTGGTGTGTGGCATGGGCATCGTTGGGAACATCATGGTGGTCCTCGTGGTCCTCACCACCCGTCACATGAGGACACCCACCAACTGTTATCTGGTCAGCCTGGCCATGGCCGACCTGACGGTGCTGGTGGCGGCGGGGCTGCCCAACGTGTCGGACAGTCTGACAGGCACATGGGTTTTTGGCCACGCTGGCTGTCTGGGGATCACCTACCTTCAGTACCTGGGCATCAACGTGTCCTCCTGCTCCATCACGGCCTTCACCGTGGAGAGGTGAGGATGGACAAACAACCAACCACAACTTTTGCTAGATTGTACTGTTTTGGTTTTGGTATTGGTGTTCTTTTTACTTTTACAGGAGAATGCTTTGTCTTTAATTTTGCATGGGTTACAGAGGACAGGAGTTTAACTGATGCTCTACATGTGAACAAGGTAAACAATGTGGGGGTCGGTGATGTCATCTGATGCAAACCAATGGTCTCGGCTTATTTTAATTTTTACAGAAACCACTGCCAACACATTGCTGACAGTTTATGTTCAAGGACTATACTTTTTTATGCTTCTTGCACAATTTGGTGTTTTGCAGGTCAAATACCAAAGTCTTAGCTAAAATAATTGGTCTTAGACATCTGTGTTACATATAGCCCCATCTGTCACCTCTGGAGACTATCCTCCCAAGAAGAACAACAGCAACAGTTGATCAGCAAGTTCCCCAAAACAACATGTTTCAAGTGACAAAGCCCTGAAGCGGCAGTAGAAAGCCTGACGGGAGCAAAGGAGGAAGTAGTGAGACATTGTTGTTGAGCACAACGTCTGTACAGGTAGGAGGTCTCGATGGATGAATAGGTCAACAAACATGGTTACTGGTGGTTGTTTTATACGTTTCCTACCGACTAAGATTCCATTCCCTTACCTAAACCATATGTTTATTATTGTAACCACGACGACAAAGGTCCCTTAACCTTAACATAGCGGCCATTTCAAACCAAACTAAAAACCCTTTCCCTAACCATAACCAAGTTGTTCTTTTTCCTAAACCTAACCAAACCTTTGTGATATCATAACAATGGATGTTTTTTTCAAAGGTTACTTGTAATGGTTTTGAAGGCAATGTCAAATGATGTCCTGCTGATAGGGCCATCATATGATGGCCCTATCAGCTTTCATCACATCCCCCGCGCAAAACTAAAATTAAATTGTTTTTCACGTTTGAGGTTTTGTTTGCAGTGCGTTTCTGTATTTGGTTGGGTTTCCTTCATTTGCAGCATTTTTCTGTATTTGGTGGTGTTTTCTCTATTTGCAGCACATTTCTATATTTCAATCAGGAGAGACAAGTCAGATGAAGAAAAGATAATTGTTTATTATTAACAGATGATATGTGATGATAAAGTCTTAAGAGAGTCTTTGGCGCTTGGGCTCTACAGTACAATTTGTAATCGAGGGGCGTCTGCCCTGAGGAGCAGCAAGATAAACCCCCCATGGAGTCAAGGCAAGTCCAGGAGGTGGTGGCTGATGAGGCTGATAGAATGATGAAGTTGATGTAGCTGATGAATCTGATGAAGACTGGGCTGTGATGGGGTGCGTGTAGAAGCAACAGGAACGTACCAAAGGCAGAGAGACCATCATATTTAAAGAAAAGCAGCAAGATGACAGGCTTAAGCATGCAAAAGTATAGTCTTTCTGACTGAACTTACGCTTAGAGCTTCATTTTGTTGTGTTTTCACTGCTGCAGTTCTGTTTTCACCATTAGCTTCTATATTTGTTTGTGTTTTCTGTATTTGCAGTGTGTTTCTGTTACAAACTCAAGGAGAACCCAGATGCAGACACAGACAAAGGGGATGGAAGGGTAAAGGTTTAAATAGTTTAATTGTAAATTTAAGTAGAGTGGAATTGGGTCTGGGGAAATCTGAAGAAGCAGGTGGTGTTGAGGAAGTGAGGCAGGGAATATGGCGGGGTCGAATGACGTGGGCAAGTTGGCGGGGCCAGGTGAACGGGGATGGTGGAGAGGGCAGGCAAGGCACAAAGGTGAAGCTTGAAGACTCGGCCCGGAGTACTGTCACTGAGGGCTGTCAACAACCTGACAGAGTGGGGGAAGAGCCAGGGTTTATATACTATAGCCCAATCCCAATCTCCACCCTCATGACTCACGGACGCTGAGGTGCTCTCCCGTAAAGTCTGAGAGTTCAGGGCTGTCCCTCTGTCAAATCATCCAGTGTTTGAGGGCTCGCTGAGAGACAATTTGAGTCCTTTATGAACACTTTCTGTAAATCAGCATTACTGCAGACTTTGCCCATGGGAATTACCCACAATTCATAGCAATGTGATGTTAAACACGGGGTAACCAGTGGAAGAAAGTGGGAAAAAAAGGTAAACAAAGAGGACGGCACATATGTGTTCAGCCTGGAATATTACATTTACTCAGAAACATTTAGGATTAAAGATGGAACATACAAACACATGAAATCACATTAATGGAAGCAGAGATTATATTGCACATATTTATTCATCAAACATTTTGTTTTGTCATTGAAGCCGTTTTAACAAAAACAAGTACATTTTTTTTTTTTTAAATGATCTCTCATCTTGTGAGGAAAGATCCTGGAAGACGTTCAAATTGGGAGTAAAAAGTTTAAATAAATACCCACAATATTTTTTTACGTTGTCATTCAATTCAATTCAATTTATTTTTGTATAGCCCAAAATCACAAATTACATATTTACCTCAGAGGGCTTTACAATCTGTACACAACGACATCCTCTGTCCCAGGACCTCTCATCGACTCAGGAAAAACTCCCCCAAAAAAAACCTTTCAACAGGGAGAAAAATGGAAGAAACCTTCAGGAGAGCAGCAGAGGAGGATCCCTCTCCCAGGATGGACAGAGTACAAAAATAGATGTCAATGTGTACAGAATGAACAGCATAACAGAGTTACAACACATTCAATTCACAAGACAGAAATGATTCATGTAATAATAGCAGTAGGTGACGGGGAGGACCACAGCAGGACGCAGGACCAGGGTCCAGATTTAACCACGATCCATAGAAACAGAAGGAAAATAGAGTAACAATATGTTGCAGCAAAGTGCTGTCCCATTCATATTTACACCATTTCAAGCCCTTACAGTCTCTCACGCTGAACCATTTACCAGGTGACGCCAGTAAGTCCCTGAGGGTTCAGGGTTTGAGGCCTTAGGGGGGACATTGAGACTGGGACTTCGGTTGATGAGGCTAATGGAAGGTATGTTGGCTGGGCGGAGTGACGAGCTGATGAAACACAGGTGAGTGAAAGTAGAGCCAGGAGCTGAGTAAGGAAAACCACATCCACACACACAAACTCACAGACAACACAGAGGAAGACAGACACAGGAGGGAGGGGGAGACACAGGAGAACACTGGGAAACACAAAACTTGTGTAACCCCCCGTTAGTCCCATGTGTGTGTCCCTTGAGTGTCTCCTGATTTGTCATTCACCTGCCCCTGGTTTTTCCCTCTGCCAACCCCACCCATATATACTCCCCTGCTTTCCCTGTTCTGATGCCAGATTGTCTTTGTCCTACCTCGTGTGTTCATCGCCTTCCAGCAATATTACCTTGTGTTAGTTTCCATGGTTTATGACTTTGCCTTGTTCCCGGTTTTGGGATTTTTGCCTGCTCCCTGTCGGATTTGTTTGCCTTTACGGACTGACCTCCTGTGTACGACCACTTGGTGCCCAGTAAAAGACCTTGCCCTCTACCTCACCACGTCTCTTGTGTCTATCTCTGCTTTTGAGTCTCTGCTCTGCCACAGAACCGTTACAACTTGATTCCTAACTGTTTCTGTATTTAGTTGTATTTTCTATATTTGCAGTGTTTTGTCTAAATGTTGCGCATGCATTTTCAAGTGTTTTGTCTATTTGCATGTGTACACTTAATTTGCAGAGCGATTTGTTCTCTGAGGGCCACTGTAGTGTCAGACCAGATATCTCTTTGTGTTTCTTTGTTCTGGAAGGAATGGACAAATAATGTATTGTTTAACTTAAGGGACTTGTTGGAACTCAGCACTGTGTCAGTGTACAACACATTTTCTTTATACAGCATCCAGCAGAAAACCTACTCTTTGCCTGGAAAAGATCAAATATTTGCATGGATTTGCATCCAATATTTCCACAGACTGTGCCGGTTGCTGCTATGGCCTGCACAGACTTTAACATAAGATATAGCAAAGAAAAGGAGCAATTGGAGCAGCAAAGTCTTTGGAAATATTGGATGTAAATCACCCCCAAACAACACAAAAAACAAAACACAAAAAACAACCAACAACCCCCAACAAAAACACACCAACAAAAACCACACCACCCAAAAAAAAAAAAACAACAACACCAAAAAACCCACAAAAACAAAACCACAAAACCCCCACACCAATACAACACAGGTTAATAGAATTTATTTTGTTCTGCTTCAATCAATAGTTATCTTGAAACAACCTTTTTAAAAAAGAAATAAAACGTGTTCCCCAGTTACTCTGGATAATCCTTATAGTTTTAATTGTAACTGTTCTCTATCAAAGAAGTTAAACCAAGCTAAACCAAAAGTCCATTCACCTTCACTGTATCCAGGTGGCAGCAGAAATCGAGAGTGATATCCCCAAATTTGCTTCACCTTCAACAAATTATACTTTACTTCCAAACATTCCCCAAACCATGCTGTAGTGTTTTAGATTTCTCTATGTATTTCTTTTCCTCCTATACCACCTAAATCATGTGGATAAACTGTGAGAGACTTTAAAGATGGTTATACATCACACACAACGTAACTGCTTACAATACTAGTGGCACAGTTACATTGCAGTAAAGACATTTCACACATGTCTTTATTATTCAAAGAGCATATGCCTCTCTCCTCTCAAACCTCCCCTGCGTCCCATGGTGTCTGATTGAATTCGGCCCAAACTGTATATGTTTTATGGCTGCTATTGACAATAGACTCCAACACACACACATCGTCCCCGATAGTTTAAGTGGTCACAGCTGGTGGCATTGCTGTTTCTATTCATGAATGCTATACTCTACGTTTAGTTGTCAAAAATGCACACCTTACCCGACACAGCCCAGTAAAGTCTCCTTCATCTATCTCCCCACAGGGAGACTGGAGGGAAACACAGTGACACAATGTCAGCTGATGTGTTTACAGGCAAGCAGGTGAAGTCCCATCACTGGCTCGGTCATTTCCGTGTTCTCCCTCACTGAACTCCACACGGGAAATGGGAGAGATTGGAAGCAGTGCCTCGATGTCTGTAGCAGATGTGTGCACAAGGTGCCTCAGCTGCTGTACGATCAAGGCACAAGGGTCTCAAAGACCTCATTGTCATGGCTAACTCCAGAGAATGGACTATGTTCCACACAGTCTGGTTGATCTTAGTGTCTACTCATGTGGTGGATGAATACAATTTCAACAATTCTTCAGAAAATATTCAAAATATAAATTAATTTGATGTAACGCAACATTGTATTTTTTTTTATCACAGAAAGTGATTCAATACAGTTATAACAAACAAACAACAAACAAACAAACAAAACATTTGATCATTTTGGAAAATAAAGTGCTCTAAATTTCACTATTGGCGGATTTCCTCAGTTTTAATGAACCCAAGTTCCTCCCAACACTTGTCTTGCATTCTCATTGGCTGTAGCTCCCTGATGGATCAGATGTTTAGCCTGCTAGATGAGCGCAGAGTCAACGGCAATTTGCCTCCGAACTTGGGCTTTTGTTGTTAAACTCTTAAAACAGCGATTGGAAGATCAGGACTAAAGTCTTGTAGTGTGTACTAGTGTGTACTATTGGGGCGACTGTGGCTTAGTGGTGAGCAGGGTCGTCCTTCAATCAGAGGATCGGCGCTTCGATCCCCGGCTCCGCTAGCCCATGTCGATATGTCCTTGGGCAAGACACTTAACCCCAGATTGCTCCCGTAGCTGTGTCTATGGTGTGTGCATGTTGTGTGAATGGTAGCTACTCCTAATGGGCAGGTGGTGCCTTAACCTCCCCATCAGTGTATGAATGGGTGAATGACATCATGTAGTGTTAAAGAGCTTTGAGTGGTCAGAAGACTAGAAAAGCGCTATACAACTACAGGTCCATTTACCATTTACGCTAGCCATCTCAGAAGGCCTCTTCAATATGCCTGTGTGTGCAGGAGCTGAGCCATGCCCTCAGTGAAGCACTGACAGAGACCAGTGCAGAGAAGCAGTGCGCCCGTAAATGAAACCAAGACATGGGGGCATGGCTTTTTTCTGTTCATACCTTAATTGCTGTGAATTAAAAAAAAAAGAAGTTTTATGTGACCCCCATAAACCTCACAAAACCCCTAATTTTCATAAATTGAATCCTCATTTTGGCAAATTCCATGATATTTTGCAAATTCTGCTATTCCATTTTGTGTTTTTTGCATCGCGGGAAAGTGCAGGCCACTGTCGTACCACAGGCACTTGCCGGATTTTGATCCGCTGCTCTGTCGAGGATGGCGGATAGCTCATAGTTGTGGGCCTCAGAGCACTTGTTTTTTGTTTTTTTTGGAGGCTCTTCACATTGCTGGGTCGGGAAGCGGAAGTGGATCTGTTTGCCAACCAATGCAACGCCCACTACTATGATGGCAGCCCAACCCTGGACTGTCCCCCAGTTCTGTGGTGTCCTCTCCAGGCTTTGGTCCTGAGAGGGACAGGCTAAGGATGGCTGGACTATCTGTACAGATGGTGCAGACCATCCATGCAGCAAGAGCAGGATTCTCCATTGGCTGTTACAGGGCAAAGTGGTCAGGGTTTAAACGCTGGTGCGAGGAAAATATGCGAGATCTCCTGTCTTGTGCAGTTCGGTCTATTTTCCTTTTTACAGTGTTTGATAGATAGAGGACTGTCTCATGCCACTGTTAAAGTGTAGGTAGTTGCAAGGATTTTGATGAATACATGTAAACCAATTTACGTCAATTTAACATGTGTCTCATTTCTGAATAAGCTCCTTTGCGTAAATGTTATGACAGCAACTTTATAAGGTCAATTCTATCAAATTTCTGATCACTTTCAACATGCCACAAATTAATTGTTAAATTAACTTTACGTCTGCAGCAGCACAAGTTAAAACATGCAATGAGAGATAGAGAGAGAAATGTGCCTTTTGTTCAGTCTCCCAACATCACCTTATTTATCTTATGATCTCTTATGAATAGAGGAAAAAAACAAAAAATAAACACAAGGATACACCATGAAAGAGTTGACTAAGTCATTAAGGTGATTCTTCATATATCACATCAGTCTTTTTTTCTTCTCTTGGTGTGACCGGGGCACAAAATAAACCCTCAAACAAATAATAGTTCCTTCCTATAATTAACATTTTTAAGCCAACTACATGGGTGATAAAAATAATATTCAGCAAAACTCCTTAGCGTAAAGGAGGTGTCATTACATTGGTCAGTGCTCTAGTGAAGATGCTAACAACAGATTGTTGGCAGTTAAAACATTGACAACCATGGTTGTGTTTGACCCCTCCATTTCCTCTCCGCATGCAGGTACATAGCGATCTGCCATCCAATGAAGGCTCAGACAGTGTGCACAGTGTCCCGGGCCAAGCGGATCATTGCCGTGGTTTGGATCTTCACCTGTGTCTACTGCATGCTGTGGTTTTTCCTGGTGGACATTCAGGTTAGAGAAATACACTGCATTTTGCATTACATTGTGTCTGTCACTGGTTTAATCTGGGATGGTGCAGTGGTTAGTACTGCCTCACAGCAAAAGGGTTTTGAGTTTAAACCCGCTGATTGATCCTTCGATGTAGAGTCTTCTTTCTCCGGGGTCTCCGACTTCCTAACACAGTCCGAAGACATGCAGATCAGGGTAATTGTTGATTCTAAATTGCCTGTGAGCGTGAATGATGGTTGTCTGTCTCCACGTGTAAGCCCCGCGATAGGCGACTTGTCCGGGGTATACCCTGCCTCTCACCCAATGTCGGCTGGGATTGGGTCCAGCCCCTCGCAACCCTGTAAAGGATAAAGGTTACAGATAATGGATGGATGGCAGAATAGCAGAATAACCCAGAACTCATGATTTTTATATATATACATATATATATATACAGTATATATATTCTTACATGGCTAGATTGCTATTTGAACACACTTTTAAGCTATATAAATAAATAGTAACCTTCACAGGGACTGCATAGTGTTTCAATAAGAGGAATAAAACATTTGTGATTATCAAGCCTCTTCTGTCTGTATGCTGGTTCAACTGCAGGGGGAATGTGAAAAGCTTTTTAAGAACTCTGTGCCATTTCTGAGAGTAGCATCATTGTGTTGAGATGTGAAAGATTATTATGTATTATTGTGCATCTCAGCCCAGAGCCACCAGCCTGTTTTATTACAGTGTCCTGTGATAACTGTGTGACATTCAGGTCAGCCAGGACGGACATGTGCAGTGCGGCTACAAAGTGAAACGGGAGCTCTACCTGCCTATCTACCTCATCGACTTTGCCATTTTCTACGTCATACCGCTGCTCCTCGCCATCGTGCTGTATGGCTTAATAGCACGGGTCCTCTACCTCAGGTACTTTAAAAAGGTCTTACTATATTAATACATTGATTTGTTCATTAATAAGGGTTCTCGACCAATTTCATGCTTGTAATGTATCAGTTTATTCGTCATAAAAAAAAGTTGTACAATGTCTTCTGTGGCTCTGAAAGAGCTTTGTCAAGTCTGAGAGAATAACTTTGATGATGTCATTGGGTATTTTGTACGTCAACTTGGCCTTGGAGCTTAAAGATTTATATCAAAAAGTCTGCAATGCAAACTGGAGGCATGGAGCGTACAAGAGACGCGTATCTAACAGGTGAAATGAAAGACTCTTTAGGTTCCAGTGGTTTTAGACTCCAGTGGTTTTGGATAGTGACCCATGCTAGGGACAAGTCAGGATGTCTCTTACTCGGCTTGCAGAGAGTTGAAAACTTGGTTTAGATGAAAGAGTGATGACTGATGGAAATACACTGTTTATGACATGAAATATCAAGGTTAGTTGTAATTCAAAGGTTTGTGGTCTGCATTCAAAAACCTATACTAGTTAAGCCTTTTGGCAGGATTTTGAGACCTTGTAAAAAAAAATTACAGTGTATGTTAAATCAAACCACCTCCTAACAGCTTAATTTAATCAAGAAACCAAACCAACCAACACTTCTGACATGCTACTTGTGTCCCTCCAGCCCTCTGCCCAACCATTGTGACACCAGCACCACCACACTGCGTCGGAGCTGCAGGGAAGCCTCGGAAGTGGGGAAGGGAGGTCGCCAGGCCCGGCCAAAGAGCGCACTCTCTTCCAGGAAACAGGTTTCTGTCTCATCCAACATTTACCCCCGTTTCTATTAACCCCTTTTGCACTCCTTTCTAGCGGTTACATCTTGTCTTATCTATCAAGTAATTGCTGTGCGATAGCTTTAGTCACATTTGACCCCGGTCACATCTTTGGCTGTGTGTGTGATCTGCTGGGAATATAGAGGCCGTGATTCCCTCTTTACAGCATGGTGATGATGTCCCTGCTACCCATTGCCTCAGAAAAGTGGGCTCTTATCGGCCCTCTGTCCTGGCTGTTATAAGGCCCTCAAGGCAATCGTGGTGGTAATGGCTTCTTTTCCACAGGCTGAGCAGTCAAAGAGCCTTCTTACTGAAAAAGCACACTTGCTGCATTGCTGCTTTGTCTCTATGCTCTCAGATGTAGAACACATTCTCTCAGGCTTTTTGGACTTGAAAGCATCTACCTTCATAAGCCACTCAGAAGGGTTACGTCAACGTTATTTTTAGTCCAGAAGGGAGTAGTTTTGTGTCCTTATTTTATTCTTTAAAAAGTTGTAATTGAAAGCCATAGTACTATACATAGATTTGTCATATTCTATAAAAAATAAACAAGAAATTGGCCTATAATTTTACTGTATTTCTTTCTACTCCACCCAGGTAGGTTATGGCCGAATCACTGTAAAGGTGTGTTCCTCTTAAAGGTTCAACAACGATCTGTCCAGAATTTTAGTTGAAAACATTTAGGAAATAATTAAAATGATCAAAAGAGTGTAAAGAAGTATCATCTTATTTCTCAAGTGAAACGCTGTGCACATAACCATTGGTGGATTAAATTTTGATCCTTTGATCCATGAACTATCTATGACGATAGTTGTGACTGTGATGTGGCTGCTGGAGCAGATCGTGGCCACTCTAGAGTCTAGACAATGCTTGTGATTCCACCAGACGCCTCACAGCGAACTTCGTAAGTGCAAGTTGGTGAACTTCAGTAGTTCTAGTCTATTTTTGATGGGGCTGTGGAATGTCTCCTCCTGTGGTTGAGGAATGTTGGGAATTTGTAAATACCAATAAAGTATTTATGAATAAATATATAAAATAAGTATTTTGCTTTTCATAATTTATTCAAAAATATTTACAAATTAAATCATCCTTAAGTTAAATGAATTACTTCTGTGGACTTAAAATCATTGTTTTATTTGATGGCGTTGCTACCAAATTGACAACATAAAAAGGCTAAGTGGCCTCGCCTTGGAGTCCTGTTTGTATCCACCTGATGAATGCAAGTCCAACATTGACTCCCCTATTATCTCTGTTTTGGTCTCCACCAAAAAAACATTGTTCTTTAACTACCAGATGATCCACTTTATTCACCAGCTAGGTGCTAACTTTGTCACTTTGCTGTTTGGTGCTGGACAGCTACAGTACATTGGGCTTGTAAGGCCCTGGAAATGAGGTTGATAAGGACGGGGAAAGGGAACCATAGAGTCAGTTTGACTTGAGTAAAACAAAAACAAAGAGCTGAATGAAACTAAAATGTTCTGTACAGCTGAAATGAATTATATAATCAGTTGATGAATCCCTGTGGGTTCATAACTATGAGTAAGACCTTTTTAAATTACTCATTTGGATATTATTGATATAAAACCATTTGTTTTTGCAGCTTGAAGGTTTTACTTTTTACTTTTTTATCAAATAACCACATATTGTTTTGTACTTTTGTTTTAGGCCCAACTGAGCTGTGAATGTTCTCTAATTGCTAGTCACTGTTTCTGTAGAAAATTTATTTTACTTCATGACTGCTGGCTGCCTTAAAACGACTTTCAACTAAGAATGATTGCATCTGCAGGTTGTGCAAAATCACAGATCATACAATAACCCTTTAATTTAATGGGTCTTTAATGCTTTACCTTTCCATGCAACCTTTAGCTTAGGCTGTTTCTGTGCCACTGTGTGCGTTGTGAGTGTCTCTGCGTGAACACGGGCCTGGGTGAAACTGAACTCTTTTGCGAGAGCAGAGAGAAGATCTTAATCTTGCGTGTTCAAGAGGCTCCATCTAGGAGCAGAAGATTTGCATAATGTGATTTGGGATTTACATTGAAGTTTTCTTAATACCGCAGATGGTTTTGCTCTCTCAGTTCTTCAATGGGCACTTCATGCTCTTTCATTCTTTTGATAGGCAAACTCAATCTGATAGGAGTTTGATAAACTTGTGTATGTCAAAGAATGGCACTTTTATGATTAGATATTAATACAGTGTGGTGTGCGATTGTATAGTTTTAATCTCTGAGACTCTCTTCATGTCTGTGATCTCCTCAAGTGCATGTTGAGGAGGACAGATGGGGAAGCGTGGTCATTGTTTCCCCGGGCGAGTCGATAGCATCAGAGGCTAAATGTGAATTCTTTGGATCAGCTGAACTGTGCATCCACTGGATTCTGGATTCGATCTGAGAGGATGCTGTTTGCAAGCAAAAAAAAAAATCGGATTTCTTTGTCATGCAGGAGTCAAGTATCCTGCTGCCACATAATTACAGTCTTAATATGCATATTTAAAATGTCACTCCGATGCTTTCTGTCATTATGGCAGCAGAGAGATAATTAGAAAGCTCTCTTCCCCGCCTCCTTTGTATTCAATTAAATGCTTTGTTGTTTATGAGTTTATCCTTTTTAACTACCTGCAGAGGTGACTGTCACTGCCTCACTGCTTAAGGCACGGACACGGACCCTTATCTCAAAAAGCATTTTGCAGCGAGGAGGCGTTGGCATGATACCAGGTATCAACTCAGAATGTGGCTACAGGGTGAGACTGGGAGGGGGTAGGTGTGTTATTGGCCACTGATAAGACTAATCACTTGAGTCTTACAGGCTGACTAGCTCTATTCCCCTCCCCTGTCTCGAAGGGGTTCAGAAATTGTCTGAGCCGTTACCATGGTAACCAGCCAGTGGAGGGGTGGGGACACCTTTCTGAGACACTACAGTGCTTTGCCATTTGAGGTTGAATGTCCTTGCTGTCCGTTTAGATATCTTGGTTGGTGGCCGTTTCGTATGTTTGTGTCACCCAGAGACATACAGTAGACTGTATACAACATAGTCATGTGACTACCATCAAGCTAAGAGCAACACGCTAGGGTAAGAAGCTAAGCTATACGCTACTCTGGGTTGATAGCCTTTACTTTGTGGTCTTATTGCTTCCAGCTGCCGGTTGGTACTGGTGATAACAAATATTAAGAAAATAAAACTTACGTTAGAATTTCACTCACTGAAAAAACTGGAGCACAGACTTCTTCAATCAATTGATCAATCAATTTATTTGTACATGGTAATGTTACAACTCAAAATGAAATCCTATCAGCTCCTTCTTGTGCATTAACATTAACGTTATTCACCCTATAACACAAAGCTTCTTTTTTTCGTGCCCGAAAAAAACGTTGGTGATCCCCTAACTTTTCTTCTATCATCACTATGAATCACATGTGTGGTTTTCAGTGAAATATTATAACATATATTGGATGAATTGCGGTGAAATTTGGTATTAATATTAATATTCCCCTTAAGATGAATTGAACTTTCTCCTGACTTTTCATCTTGCGCTATCATCAGGTTGACATTTTAATTTGTCAAATACTTTGGCTTATGGCCAAATACTTGATATTCCCATCCATAGATGCTAATTATTATTATTATTATTATATCATCTCTTCCAGGAAGATCATGAGATTGGTCACGTGTGTGCGTGCATCCGTGTGTGAGTGAGAGTGCACCTCTGTGTGTGTTCACGGCTAATCTCGCATTCTGCTGCAGCAAACTGCATAATATTTTGGGTGCCAAGTTATGGCTGCATGCTTGAGGACCTTTCCTGATTACCGCAACCAGTAAAAGGTCCTCAAGCATGCAGCCATAACTATGGTGATTCACACTTTCTCAAAACACCTTTTATTTCCTGTTTTATACTGCCATTGACTGCCTGCTGACTCCTCACTCACTACTCTTACACCCACTAAGTGCATTTCCGATCCCCCATCTGCTACTCTGCTCCCACAGTCGGGGGGAATAACAGTTTGCCGTGTGTTACGGTAACAGACGGAGTGTTTCGCGAACAAAATTACCAGTACACACACTGCTGCATACCTCTTGGCTGCTACTCCGTGGCTCACTTTTATTGTTACGGTTCTGCCGAGTGAAGCCAATGCGGAAGTGTCTTGAAACTTGCATTCTCTCTAATGACCATCAGGGGGCCACTCCTCTGGTTGTATAGAAGTCTATGAGAAAATGACTCTACTTCTCACTTGACCATAAACTCATGTTTACTGAGGTATTCCCTCAGTAAACATTGTAAACATGAGTTTATGGTCTCAATCTCTAGTTTCAAGTCTTCTAAAATACAGCATGATGTTCATTTAGTAAATGATGGTCCATTTAGAGTCAAATAGACCATAAAGAGGAGGGACGTAGAAACGCCTTATACGGCTTTGGTAGCGGCAGCGACCCGTCAATCACAGTAAGCCGGCCCTAATGCATACCCTGCTGTATGAATCCTTGTTGGTGCAACCCAGCCTTAGAGGCTTTATTTACACAATAATTCTTATCACATCTGTTTAATGGGGTTTCTGTGGGCTGTATCTCTCTTTTTTCCCTACAGGTGACAAAGATGCTGGCAGTAGTGGTGATCCTATTTGCTCTACTGTGGATGCCCTACCGGACTTTAGTTTTGATCAACTCTTTTGTGTCCACACCTTATCTGGATGCCTGGTTCCTCCTGTTCTGTCGGACATGCATCTATGCCAACAGTGCTATAAACCCTGTCATATACAATGCCATGTCTCAGAAGTTTCGCTCAGCATTTCGCGGGCTTTACCACTGCCAACGGCCAGAGGGAAATCAGAGGACGCTGTCAATGGTCCAGACGGGCTTCGGCACCATCCGAGACCCCCGAGCCGCCCAGGCCAATAGCAATGGAACCAATGAAAACGCAAGTAGAAACCTCTTGAATAGTGCCACTGATATGACTACAAAGCAGAATGGAAGTGGTCATCAGGAGACAGCAATTGCCAATGGCAAGAAAGCAGACCATCCCATCGACATCAGCCCAACTACTAGCTTTGGTTTGGGTCCAGCTGAGACAACGCCATCTAGTGATGAGGAGTTGGTTTTGCCTTCATTAAATGATACTACAGTTAATTTAGCAGACAGACTTAAAACACGCGATAAGCAGGAAAGCATGTAAACTTCCGTATCGCCACATTGTAGGATAGATTTGTAAGCACCACTTAAATTCAATGTGAAAAAACAAACAAACAACAAAACCATTAAATTGATCTGTTTCCATCCAGTGGATTGCTCATGGGCAAGATTCATTTTCGGTCAAGACAAATACATATATATGATGGAGACATTGTGTCACCAAAAGCTTTGAATTTTTTTATTTAAAGCTTTGAATTGAGGTTTTTGAATGCAGTTTCAAATGTCTGTCTAAAAAAATGGGAATTTATTTTTAATGATGATTTTGATGAAATGATTGTGTTATTGTGATTATAAATAAATATAAATTATGATACTAGACCGCCCCATTAATACAGGTGTGTACAGGAGAGCCAACAGTTTTCAGACTGCAGTGAAATCTTTCACTGGACTAAACGCAACAAATATGGATTGAAGTAAAATATTTCGTTATATAAAAACTTGACTGCATCGCTCACTGTGTGTGTGTGAGCGAGAGGGTGGACTATTGCACACGATGTTTCTGTAAATTAATAATGAGTTGAGTGTCAAAGGAGAACCTCCTTCTCTTTGTGAGCATCAGAAGCCTCTCACCCTCCATTCAGTCAGTCATCATGACAAACAGCTGGCAGGTTGTATTGGAGTAAAAAACCCTGCTGTCATCGTGTCTTCACTGTTCCTATTCAGGAGTAGGCCTACCGCATATATCAAGCAGGGCTTTTTTTTTTTCTCAGTGCAAATTTTATTTTCGTTATTTCCCCCAAGCCTTGTGGGCCTTTTTACATCGTGGGCCACAGTACGCCCGTGCATTAAGTGTTATCATCATCATGATTATTATCATAATCATCATCATCATCAATATCATTAAAACCAAAAACTGAAGGAATTAGAATCATTTAGAATAGACCCTGATCATTTATTTATATTTCTGTATATAGTCTCATAAATAGTCCAAAGTTTGTCTGCTGATTTAACCTGGCGACCTCTTGTTGGCTGTTTTAGATGTCAACACGTAATCCGCTTTAATGAGTATGGAAAACATGGATACACTGACTGGTGTCGTGCTGTTTATTTGCTCCTTTATATGGATAAACCTGACATGTTTAAACTAGACTTTGATATTTTTAGTCTGACAAGTTTTTCCACATAAACCTGACTCACTCATTTACATTAAACCACCCGTTCATTTTCACTGCATTGAGAGTTGGTATTTAATCTGTGCTGCTGATTAGGTTCTAAAGTCAAGGGGTCAGAAGAAATCATTCTTTCCGTCATGAAATATACATTTAAAAAACGATTGATGTTGCAGCCCTGCATGCCTCATAGCATTTCATTACAGGGAACAAACCTTGAAAAGAACCGTTTGATTTTTGCTATCTTACCCAGGATAAGGGGAGAAGATTAACAATAGGTTCATCGCTGTGGGTCTAGTACAGAAATGCAGCCCATGTGTAGCCTAGCTTAGCATGTTTTTTTTTAGCTTAAAGTCATACTTCACCCACCAAAAAAGAATATTTGTATATCAATGACTGACCCTGTGTTACCTTGAATTCTTGAATGCATGCCTCCATGGTGAACGGAGAATCAAAGAACACAAAAAAGTCTTGATTAATTGAAGTAAATGGGGACCGCGTTTATCAACAGCAAAACTATACCAAAGTCGGAAGTATTTAAAATAGTAAGGCATTAGCAAGGCTTTGCGTCCATAAACTTGTCCCATGAATCAGCTCCAACTTTAACTGATGACAACACTGACACCAGTCAACCTGTGTCCCAACATCATTCCAATACCTTAGCACCTTAGCGTACACATTTGATTACGATGTATTGAGTGGTATTAGCTTCCTGGCATTATCTTTAGTGTGAGAAAGTGAGTGTAAATAACTTGATTTATTGATAAGATAACTTTTTTTTCTTCATCTAGTTAGCAACTTGTCTGTTAAATGTGAACTCTGAAGCTTTATTTCCAAGGGGGAATTAGGAAAAGTTGAAAAAGTCTGACTTTACAAATGAAACTCTCTGCATGTAAATATGTTCTTGTTACTTTCTCTTTCATTATAGTTACTGTAAATTATGATGTACAGTGAGTGATATGTAAGTTATGATTGGATTGTTTTCTTGTTTTAGTTTTCTGGAATTTCTAAAATGCACTGCATGCCTACACTGATCTTGCTGGACCTAGTTGGCTTTTGACGTAATTGGTACATGAAATGTTTTTGTGTTTTTATGCTGTCAAAAGTGTGCTTTATTACTATTGAATAAGCAAACATTTTTCTTGTTTATTTACAGGATATTTCAGCTTTTATAAAATATGCTATGTGAATGTAGCAGTCCTGATGTTTAATGAAAATAAATAGCCTAAAGAATTTGCAGACTTATTAAAACTTTAGGGAAAATTAAATGATTTTTCGGGCTTGACTTATGTACAGCTAAGGAGTGTATTTTTTTGACCGTGTGCGCATGCAGTTTGGCAACTGAAGTACAACGGAGTGCAATAGCTTGTCAAGCTTTGCAAGAACATTAACCACTAAAGATCCGTGTGCTGTTAGTGACTGAGTAGAATACATTAGCAAGTGAAGTGGTCCAATATCAAGTCAGCAGATGATCAACTCTGTTATCTGTGGTCATGTGAGAGCGTCAAACACCCTGACAGAGCAAAGACTTTAGTCACTTTTAAAATGGACGCTATAAACAGTCCAGTGCTTTAACGAGTGACGTGTTCACTGCGTGGTAGTTGCTCGAAGTGACGGCAGCTGATGAAAACACCAACGGAACATGAAGGTTTCCTCGTAAAAGCCTTCAATCAATTTTAGTCTGTGTTTATTATCTAGCAACCATTTACATTACGAGCAACCATGGATGTATTCAGCTAAAAGTCGTTAAAATGACAAACCTGTTGGTCTCAAAGAATTGTGATCCTGTCTGAATTCTGCAGGACTTGGGTCCACTGTTATACTATTGATTCTGACAACCGAACATGCAACCAACCACCAGTTTTGATTCAGTGTTTAAAACTTGCTGAAACTCGTCTGATTGGCTGAGGCAAGATGCCACTTCCATTGCCAACACGCACACGCATATTTTTGACGACCCTGGCTGTAACAGGGTCTCTAAAGTTCTTTAAATGTTCCAATATGTTTAGCATCTAGTTGCTGACTTGTTTTTATCCTGTGGTGCTGGATATGTAGCGTACAGTGGGTTCATCAGAGATGTCCTGCTGAAAAACAGAAGCCATCTCTGACCGGAAAGGAGGTAGATGAAAGCTGAGGTTTAACATTGTTGGTAAACCAAAACAATGAAATTAGCTGAAATATTTCAAAAAGCTCCATTGAATTGAGTGGAAGTGTAAAGTGGGCGATACTACTCGCAACCTTTTGTCCCATTGTGCATAATGATTTGCTCCATTTCAAAAAAAAGATTAGTTCAGTTTTAAAGTCCTTTTCAAAAGGACAATAACTGCTTTCTTTTCTTACAAAACTGCATGATGTGATGGTAGATTCTTCAAGTGGAATGTTTTACCTGTGTCTTGACAAGCTCTTCGGCTACAAACGTCGTTTGCTTGCCTCAGCTCCCATCATTCTCCTACTACGTCCCGTTTATGCCCAACAATTGTCATTTGTATTCATAAGCTTTAGACAGAGACTAAAAAAGGGTGGAAGGTGAGCTGAATAGCATCATAAATGCAAAAAGGTAAAACCTTATTTTGTGTACAGAGCTGCAGCATGTGTACAAATGTTGGAAAGCTCATTGTTTTTTCACTTTCTCATTTTGACACAGCTGTCACACACACACACACACACACACACACACACACACACACACACACACACACACACATACACACACACACACACACACACACACACACACACACACACACACACACAAAATGTGTGTGTTTAAAGTCTTTATTTCACTATGTTTTGATATGTCTGGATGTGTATGTATGTGCGGGTACGTGTGTGCATTGCTTACAGATAATTATCTATATGAAAGAAGAGTACACACAACGAAGAAAAAATGCAACTCAAGTACCACCAAGTAAAATTTTCCTCTATGGTTAAAAAGTCTGGAAGGACAACAGTTGAATGACAATATTGAATTATGAAAAAAAAACAAAAAAAAAAAACTCCCACTTATTTCTGTGCTGAATACTTGAAAAACACTTTGAAAAGACTTTGATTGTTATAAGAAAGAATAATTACAGTGTGTGAATTGGCTGATTCTAGCATTGTACAACTCCCTTGTGTGTGTCTGTGTGTGTGTGTGAGTGTCTAATTCTGTCATTATTTAGCCCTGGAGAGCTGCTGGTTTGTTGTGTTTTAAATGATCTGTAATCACTGATTTTCAAATGTATTGATTTTTAAAGTGGCTTTATCTGCAGCAAGATGATGTTTTGGTTGATGTTTTCAGAAATATGCAATGCGCTCTGATGATTGGCTGTGATTTTATAGTATGTGCAGTGGAGTGGCTTTTCTTTCAGTATTTTGAAAAAAGTCAATAAAACACATTTGTTGAAGTGTCTCTCTGTCACAACTCTTTTGGATTGTTACTTTTAGTGGTACACTGTTTTGAGTGGTGGTTTTCTGAACCACTGACACAATATAGTTCACAAGAGTATTGTAATGTCATTATTATTGTAGTAATCGAGTATTTACCGATTATTCCATCAAATAATCAAGTAATCGGATAAGAAATAATTACTTAAAAAAAAATTAGACATACACATTGCCCTAAAGTTGTGCAATTTATATTTCACAATTGCAAGTTTCAACCGCTAAGGTATAATGATAATGTCTTCTTGCATTTTGAGAGCAAAACTAATTTAACTTAGGAACATCATAACTAGAGACCATATTGATTAACGGTCATAACTAGCCATTACATATAGCCATAATTAAAGCGCAAACATTGTCTTCTCTTGTTATACTATAAGAATAGATAAATTGAAAATGCATTTCCTCCAGAATATGCGCTGGAATGCTGAAAGTTGAAATCAATCGCGAAGCATAGCTGAAAATACAGAAATGTGATACTGCCTGCCTTAAAAATATGAAAGCCCAAAAGCATTGAACTGCATTGTTGAAAAACCTTGGAGCTGAAATATATAACTGACAGAGTTGGAAGCAGAACTGTCATATCTAAAGAAGCCAAGAGCTGAATTACAATACAGGAAAAGCTGGAAGCTAAACAATTTTAAAAGTAATAGTAGTAAGAGTAGCAGAAGTAGTGATATAAGTACTAATAGTAGTTCAATCAGGAGAGACTTTTATAGAGTTTAACAATAATTTATTACAATTGCATAACATTTGAATAGTGCAAAGTCTTTGGCGATTGGACTCCATCCTGAATTAGGATAAGCAAGGGGTAGTGATGCTGATATCTGCTGAAGCAGAATCCCCCTGGAGTCCAGACACTGGTGGTGGTGGTGAAGAAGGAAGTTGCTGTAACCCGATGATGAATGAGGAGCAGGACTGATGCTGATTGGAGATGCCTGGGGTGGAGGAGGGTGGAGGTGCCTGGGGTGGAGGAGGGTGGAGGAGCCTGGGTTGGAGCCGAGAGGGGAGAGAGTAATCGAAGTGAGAATTACAGACTGAGATTATGAATAACAAAGAGTGTAGACAGTGTCTTCCTGACTGAACTTCCATTTGAGCTTGTAGTAATAATAGCAGCAGTAGTAGTCGTAGTAGTATTGGTAATAGTAATAGTAGTATAATAGTAGTAATCGTTGTAGTAGTAGTAATAGTGGTAGTTTTAGTAGTAGTAGTAGAATAAGTTGTAGTGTAAGTATTATTAGTAGTATAAGTAGTATTAGTAGCTGAAATAGCAGTAGTAGAAGTAATAGTAGTAGTAGCAGCAGTAGTGGTAGTTGTAGTAGCAGTAGCAGTAGCAGTAGTATCATCTTGTGAGGAAAGAGCCTGGAAGACGTTCAAATCTGGGAGTAAAATGTATAAAATAAATACCCACAAATGTACATATTTTGACGTTGTCATGGTAATGTGATATGTAGCAGCAAAGTGCTGTCCCGTTCGTATTTACACCATTTAAAGTCCTAAAGTCTCTCACACTGCACCATTTACGAGGTGACGTCAGTAAATCCCTGAGGGTTCAGGGTTTAAGGCCCTAGGGGGGACACTGGGACTTGGACTTAGAGAATCTGACTCCACTTTCACGAAGGTACGTAATTATGATGCGACCGCGGACGTTACTGACGTGGGTCTGGCATGGTGAAATGACATCGAAGATGGACTACAAACAGCTCATCTTACATTCCGCCCCGCGAATTATATATAAAGTTATTATGCAGTCTATATAAAGAGCGCCTTCACCCAGGAAGGAGAAGGAGAAGGTGTGAAAGAGAGATATCAGTGCTTCCTTCCTGCTGCTGTCACACTTTACAATCAACACTGTTTTCAGTGGATCACACAACCAAAAACTGACAATTCATTCATGTCCAATATTAATTAAACTGTTCAATATCAATATTTCCTATGGGCATAATGTGAATTCAACCATTTCGTTTTAGTCAGCTTTTTACTGTTTAACTATTGATTGTAAACCTATCTGTCAACTGATGCTTGTTGTTATTGCACTATCCCCTTTGCTGCTTGGTAAAATATATATTGATGAGACAGATTTAGTCTTTTCCTAAAGAGCATATCACAGAACGAAGGAGCTCTATTAAGAGGAATGATGGAACCACTCCTGTTGCAAGACATTTCAATAAAGAGCAACACATTTCATCTTGTGATTAAGTGATTAAGTCCAGCCAAAGAAGAGGCAATGTCAATTTTCTCAGAAAATAAATAAATATTTCTTCTGGAAAGTAAATTTCCAGAATGCATGAATGATAATTATAATGATAATTCCATAGTAGTTCCCAATCCCTTATATACTTTTATAATGTATCTCATTGCTGGTTCTCTTTTTATTTCATTTTTGTTTGTTTGTTTTTAAGAAAATAATATAGCAGTGTAAAGTGTTTTTAAAGTGTCACATTAAAAAAAACATTTAGGGGAAAATAATCTCGTAGCTCTCTACCAGTTCAGTACTGTGATCAGCCAGACCACATGATCACATGCCACCATTGTAGATGTTATGTTGGTTTATATATATTTTATGTTTTTCCATATTTATTAAATATTGTTGTAAAAATGATTTTGTGTTGCCAACTTCGATGCACATTTCACCTACTGTACATACTACTATGTGGAACACACATATTAGAGGTAATACATGCAGTTTGAGGAGGAATGATTAACACTTTATTTCCCATAGTTGGCTCTCCAGCATTACAGGTGGTACTGTAGCATAACTGATGAATCATTTATATGCATAATATGGTACAAGGCTATGAATATTGCAAGTGTTAATCATGCAGTATTCCTTACCCCTCGAAGAACATCAACATTCTGCTGAGGAAATCCTGTTTAAACAACAGTTGTAAAGCCACTTCATCTTGTCTTTCAAATCCTAATTGTTTGTTGGTTTTGGCTTCAACGCAACACCATTACAACACAACCATTTCCAAATTCGTGAGATAGATAGACTTTTGTTAGTGTTTCAATCAAGCAGTGATCTATGACTCCTTCCTGGTGATGAATGTGCATGCATGTCTTATGATGAATATGAATGTCTTATGAGTTTCACCATTCATCTGCCATAAATCGTTGCATTTGTAACTTTATGTTTGGGAACTCAATAAAGAATACAAATAACTGAACCCCCAGTACAATCTCCCCCTTTACCTCGGCATTGATGGCTCAAACCTGGTGGAGGAGGCTATATGCCAGCTTGTGCTCAAGGCGGCTCACAGTACACTAATGTGTGTGTCACAGTGTGTAGGTTGCCTTGGACCTTCTTCATCAGGCAGTATTTCTCACTGTGTCGCCCACCTGTCACTCACCACCACTGCGAAGGTCTTTGGAGAAACAGCCGCAAATTCAGAGTGTTTTCACTCTGCTGACGCCTTTGTGAATGTGAGCTGAAAGAGGACATGGCCTCGGAGGAGGAAAGAGGCTCAAGATGTGTACTCACCAACTCCAGGGACAACATCTATGCCTTGTTGGCTTTGTAAACTATCACTTGACACATTAGCTGTACTCTCTCATCTGAGGTTTTATCAATTCTACAACTCTTATTACACAAATAAAAATCTTCATTTGGTTAAAATGTCAATACCAGTTGAGGTAGACCTGACAAACTAGGGCCAGCAGGCTGGATCTGACACACTGAACTATTTCATGTGACTTACAAGGCCATCATGAGCACTTTGAATTATCATTTTCGTTTACCGTTAAACGGTTATTGGGCTTATATTCTGAAAGGGGTCAGTACTATGTTCATTGGTAATGATAATGAACAGCATATTTCATATTGCACTACAACTTTATGAACAAGATGTCGTACATCCATGTTGTTTACATGTTATTCTTCTACTATTGCTGCTACTATTATTGCAGCCCGTATCTTGTATTCAAAACTTCAAGCTTTAGACCCTGACAACAAGATGATTGAGCCCGTAATTCCGTCACATGGAAATTCAGAAAGAGTGGCCAACAGTTGAATCACATAATGGGTTAGCACACTTCTCACTATGCCATCATTAGAGATTTGGCTTTTAAAAACTCATCCTATCCTGTAACGTGACTGAACTTCCATTTTATTTCAATTCAGTGTAAAAGCCTACTTCATGTGGCTTGCCTTTTGGAACAATAAATTCAATAAGTCAAATCAACATCATTTTTAAAGGCCATCAAGGTAGGCTACACATTAGAGTAAGTACAATGAGCATGCACCAAATCGTAAGCCCTACTCTGGGGCCCCCTATGGGCTACATATGATATTATGCTAATTCAGTGCCATAGAATGATGCAAAAAAAAAAGTCTGGGACTAAAGCTTACCCAGGCAAAGTCAACATGTAAGTAAGAGGTCCAAAGCTTGATTCTTATGCTTGCTTAGCTCTGAGCGGACAATTGCTGTTTGGGGAAGGGTTTTTAGTTAATGTAGGATTACAACTTGATTGTCTCTGTTTTGAAGGTCCAACTGAGCTTATACACAGCTCCATGGGTCCCTGGACCCTGAGTCAGTAAGGTCAGGACGCAACATCAAGACCATGATGGTAACGAGCTGTTTCTCACTGGGGGCCAACAAGGCACCCAGAGGGCTCTGTGAACTGAACAAAAGGAAAACTGCAGCCAACATTTGGAGAATAATGAAACCCTTTATTTTCTTCTTTATCTGTGACTTTGTATTTTCAGAGAACTGACAGTAATGGCCAGAGACCTTGGTTTGATATGAAAAGGTGAAACTTTGTTGATCCTCCAGGGATGAACAGAGGAAAAGGTCAAGAAAAACAGTAACAAGGCTGAGACTATAATAACTATAAAAACTACAATACAAATACGCAAAACACTATTCTCAGATTATATGTATAGTAGAACTACAATACTGTTATATGTGGCTTACAGAAGCAGATTTGATTTGTTAAGTATATTTTAATAAGGAAAGCATGTCTATACTTGTATTGTGGATGTTGGAAAGTGATGAGGTGAATGTGGGACGTGTAAAGTGACCTGTAACTCTGCAAAAAATATGAAATCTCCAACTTTAAACATAAACAATTCTATATAACTTATTTTTTTATGAGAAAATTGACATTGCCACTTCTTTGGCTGGACTTAATCACTTAATCACAAGATGAAATGTGGTGTTGCTTTTTATTGAAATGTCTTTGAACAGGAGTGGTTCCATCATTCCTCTTAATAGAGCTCCTTTGTTATGTGAAATGCTCTTTAGGAAAAGAGAAATAAATGCACCTACGACTTTAGCCATCGGCATAATATTCTCGACACTCAAATGGTGACAGTTTACTAGCTTGTTCTTAGCCACTGCAACAGACTTGACTAGCTAGCCAAATACAGCTGACATTGTATGAGGTTAATTCTAAAATGGCTGTGCTATATTAATAGGTAGATGAAGGGTTAGCTGATGAAATATAATGTTACAGCTGGGGACCTGCTGCTTTCTTGTAACTAGTGCAGTGCCTGTTCAGAGCGTGGCAGTTCGGAGCGTGTGCCCGTTGTGAACGGGTCAATTGCTTGGCTCCGGGTACTGCAGTCAATGAAGCACAGCCCTATGAAGCCCTGCTGCTGAAGACATGCTGGACAATCCACAAATCCACGCTGCTGCAGAGTGCTAATATTGAATTACACGTTCAATATTCAAAGTCAAATTGTTGGTGCAATTTTGCCCCAACCTTGACACTGCATGCCATTGGGTCCCTGTGCACCTGCCAAGTGTGAAGTAGATAGGATGAACGGTTGTGGAGATATGCAAAGGACATACACACACAGGCACACACATATAGACAGACAGAGATTAATTGTTTTATAGTTTAATGGGAGTCAGTGAAATAAACAGATGCTGTCAGTGTTGGAGACTATTTTCAAGGGAAAGTAACTAAAGCCTACTTGATATGTCGACATGGGGGTGGCCCTAGAGGAAAGGTTATTCAATTCAATTCAATTTATTTTGTACAGCCCAAAATCACAAATCACAAATTTGCCTACACATACAACATCCTCTGTCCCGGGACCTCTCATCGGTTCAGGAAAAACTCCCCCAAAAAACCTGTAAGGGGAGAAAAAGGGAAGAAACCTTCAGGAGAGCAACAGAGGAGGATCCTCTATCAGGATGGACAGAAGTACAATAGATGTCATGTGTACAGAATGAACATCATAACAGAGTTACAACACATTCAATGAATATGACAGAAATGATTCATGTAATGAGAGTAGTAGGCATGATGAAAAAGTTACATCTACCAATAATAATAAGGGGATCAAAGTTATTACAATTTAACCATGAATGTCTGTACCAAATTGTATGCTAATCCATATCTGTAGATGTTGAGACATTTAGCAGGTGAGATGACCTCTACACTATAGTGGACTGTGGCTCAGTGGTAGAGCAGGGGTCCTTCACTCAGAAAATTGGCGGTTTGATCCCCAGCTCCGTTAGTCCATATCAATGATGTGTTGTTGGGCAAGACACTTAACACCCAAATTGCTCCTGTAACTGTGCATGTCATCAGTGTATGATGAATGCACTCATTGTAAGTCAAAGCATCAGTCTAATGTCCTGTTTGCCTGCTTTTCTTTTCTTTTTTACTTTCAGGATGTTGATCGTCAGAAGACGAGCCCCACCTGAGCCTGGTGTGGTTCCACCACCTGAACACAGACGGTCTACCATGCAAGGTTCCACCTGTCCGTCAGGACTATCTAATCACTTATTCACACAGCCTTCAGGAGCAATTTTGGGGTTAAGTGTCTGGCCCAAGGACATATTGACATGGACTGGAGGAGCTGCCGAACCGCTGATCTTCTGATTGAGGAACGACCCGCTCTATCTTCTGAGCCACAGTCGCCCCCGCAGTCAGTAGGATTCTTCCTGAGGGGACAATGAATGTCTGCACAAAATGTTACTTAATCCATCTGATAGTTGTTGAGATAAATCAGTCCGTACCAAAGTGGTGGATCGACCTCAGCCCATCCTTTAAGAGTTGTGTTGTGATGTGCAGTAAAATGTGCACTATGAAAATTTAGCAAAGAGAAAGCATAAAAGTCAACGTACATCAAACAGGTTTTTTTTAGAGTGCGTGAGCCTCTGCCATACAAAGCCACATAAATTGTTCCACTTACACTGTCAAAGCAGGCAAAAAAAGAGACGATTTTATACCAAAATTGCACACAAACACACCGGTCCCACCCACCTCAGCAACAAAAGTAGAACTACAAAAACAATCTGGCCATGCCACATGTTGCTCAATTAATGTAAATCTTTCACTAACCTGCAGTTTTTTATTTTTAAAGCCATTCATCACAGTGTTAGGCACATTGCCGAACCCCTAGTCTTCCTGCCCACATGCTATTGCTGCTTCTTTGAAACATACAGTACAACAGATCTCAGCAGGGGCTAGTCTGGGTGCTATTAAGGTGGAGCAACTGATCACGGTGGGAGCATTTGTCATCGGCTTCAAACACCCATCACAAGGATAAAATCCAATGAAAGAGAAAAAAATGATTTCTCTTCCCTCTTTCACCCTCCTTCTGTGTTCCCATCTGAAGACCCGATGGTGGTGATAGCCGGAGGTCGTTCTCAGAAAAGTCTTCGCTCTTGAGCTTACATAAATCTCCAGACAAAGAAAGGCCTGCGATCCCCTACTGTCGATTACCAAGCAACCATCCAGCCAACTGCTGAGCAGATGAGAGCCTCGCAATCTAAACATCAGGAGAGCAGCAATCTTAACATCAGGAGAGCAGCAGTAGTAGAGGAAGGAGAAAAAAATGGGGGATTGAGAAGTGTCCCTGATTTCCGCTCTCACTGTGCTATCACCAGCTAGCAGATGGGGCTTAGTGGATAATGCCATGGAGAAGCAGAGATGAATTTTGACACTATGAATATGTAGTAATGCAGTTAGATGACCTTTCTGCTGCTCATTTTGGCAAAACTACCGTAAAATTAGCCTGTTAATAGCCCTGGCTTTTATTTACTTCAATTACTGAACTCAAGCGGTGTATATTTGGAACAGTTGTCTTTGCGCAGCAAAGATTGAAAATACTAGAAAATTGTTAATTTAAGCCTGTATGAATATTACTTGTATAGAAATAGAGTTTTCTTAACAAAAAAATGCGTACACGCAAAAACACGCTACAGAAAGAAGATAAACTTAAAATTAAAATGCGGTAGCAGACAGTGAGCAGTGGACTTGAAATGACAATATTCACAACTTGAATTAATTTATCTGAAAACACATTTTGATTCTTTTGACCCATACGAACTTAGAGAGTGTAAATAATTGAGAAATGGACACATTCAGACTTTATGACGCTTCCAAGGTAGAGAATCACCACTTATCTTTCATTTTGTTATGGAGAAGAGGTATATGTGTGTATTTCTTTCTGCTCCTTTTTGGAATATTTATCCATTTATGTTGTTTACGATAATTTGTTCATTGACAGTTTGCTATATTTACTGTTCCTTGTTTTTGTTAATCTTGTTTTGTTTTTCATTTATTTGTTACATGTTCAAAGTAAATAAATGCAAAGACAATAAATCACTCACTGTCCACTCATATTTGTGTAAGATCGGCATATCGTTTGTTTTCATGGACGGTCTAATGGTGCGTCACTATCTTCTTTGGTAAAGGAAGACTTTTGTTGATGAATATGAATTGACATTGACAACCATTTAATCTCATTTTATAAGTATTTATTCACTTTGAACATGTAACAAATAAGTAAAACAAATAAAAGAATATAAAATAGTAAATATAGCAAACTGTCAATGGACAAATTCTCATTCTCAATAACAAGAAGCATCAGTAAACACAACAAGCTAGGCCTATGATAATATGATGTGATGCCTGTGCTCAGTTCGTCATTGTTCTTTGCACCCAGTTTGTAGCGCTTCAGCTTTTCTTTCTCGTTTGTAGTTGTTCCCAGCTGTGCAGTGTTCCTCGTTCTTTCCCTGTATACCAGTCTTTGGATTTACCTGACACCTACCTGCAGGACCAACTGCTTTATTAGCACTGTAAGCTCCTTTATTCAATAAAGTTTTTATATGTTCCTACTGCCTCTTCTTCAGTTCATTTCTGTTTGGGTCTAATTCTGCAATTCCTTTATTGTGACTGACATGACATTGAAGCTTCAACTGAAAACATCAAGCTTTGATTAAAAAACAGCAACATTTGGCACAGACTGAGCTATTTGAGAACCGATCCAATAATCTGTCGCATGTCCTTATTTGTCAAAACCTGTTGCCACACGTTATTCAGTTGCCTTTAATTGGGCTCAGCTTTTAATTGAAGTTTCATGGTGTGTAACTTTAAAGAAAAAGTACATTATTTCTCATAAAAACAAAAGCAAACTAAGATCCCAATTGATTTCATTCATTGATTAGGCATTGAGTGAATGTATGTATTAATATTTGTATGTAAAAGCTTGTGTTTGGAGTGCAGTGTCACTTTCCTACAACAGGTATGTAGCTCTGAAATTAGCATTGAACCTTTTGTTTAGTTGTGTATGATTGTATCCCGTTTGTCTGCATGGAGAAAGGTCAAAACAAGAGAGTGGAAATAACGCACTACTTGTGGAGTCATTTTTTTTTTTTTAATGGATTAAAAATATTCTTTCAAATGCTGATTAAATTTCTGTTCCGAAATTGTTTTATTAAAGTTCACAATTATTCTAAAAATGTTTAAGTTGCCAGAAGAGGCTTCATCATCTAAATAATCCCACTGTGATTTATTTTAATGACCAAAATCATGTCCCCCTCTGTATTGTTTTTAATGTATTATATGATACATTAGCTTGGATAAGGAGTATATATTATGTATTATGGATACAAGTATGGATATGGAGAAAACAATATATTATACATCATAGATACAAGTTTGATTGTGGAGTGTTGTATGCATGTAACTAGTTGTACATCAACAAACATTATAGCCTTTCAGTGGCAAGTTGGTCAACATATGTACAAATTTGAGTTGAATCTAAATACGAAAGAAAGCAAAATTGCAGAAAGAGACTCATATTGACTACCATGGATCGGAGGTCGAAGGTTTATAAAGCAGCTTTAAAGTGGTTGACTGTATTTTTTTGACCTTCCACATCAATGTTTTTTATGTTAAGAATCCATTTTAAGCCGAATCATAAAATAACAAAGTGCTCGGTCATTGTTTGAGCAAAGTAGATGTGTAGAGCAGGTCAGGTTCAGAGGATGTCTGATAGCAAGGCTGAGCATCTGGCGTTACCTAGGGAAACAGAATTTTGGAAGCATAACGAGCCTACTACAGTCTGTACAGTCATCACATACTTCTCTGTGCGATGAAGCAATGTATTAAATATTACTGTTAAAAAGACAATATGTATTTGAAATTTAACACATTAGATGGTGTAGTGGTTAGCACAGGGCTGCCGCGATTAGTCGGCGTAATTGATAACGTTGATGCTGAAAATGCATCAACATCGATATTTTAAACCAACGCATTTATAAAAAAAAAATCCTTTTTCCTTGGAGCTGCTAAATCCCCTCCGTTCACCCGCTCAGAACACTGCAAACATTAGCGGTAAGCTTGGGTTGAGGTCTCGAACACTTTGGGAATAGCGGTGATGAACAACGGTCTCGTAGTTGAAAGTTCTGTCTTTGTTGGACCCACCCACCATAAGTGGTCTTTCAATATTTAATACCACCTCGTTTGCATAGTCATGTGGATGCAGTTAATTTGTGTGTCCACCACGACAATGGATCCTTATTGACTTTCCAACCTGAACCTGATTGTTTTCATGTTGAGCGTACATGATAATAATAGATACCATTTGGTGACAATTTCACAACCTGCCATAATAGTGGGCTGCAACGTTAGTCAGGCCTTGTGGACTTCACTGCAGAGTGCATTAGCACATCATTAACTAGTGTAAGCATGTCTATGCTATGCTAGTACTGAAGGTTTACTGAATATCTACAAGTGCTGCTTTGGCTTTTTAATGATTGAAGACCCACCCAGCTTTACAGGAACAGTGTTGTTCCTTGAAGGACCTGTGTGTAGGATTTAGTGACATCTAGTGCTGAGGTTTCAGATTGCAACTAACTGAACCCCTCCCCTCCTCCCTTTCCAACCATGTTGGAGAACTAAAATGGTCTTCCGGTAATGTAAGACCATAAGGCCTTAGCCTTAAACATAGCTTTAAATTGTATTATTGGGGCATTAACTATGCTAATTTACAATTCTCATGAACAAACACTCATGTATGCACAAGGTGGCATTCATCATGTTTAAGCCGGTCATTTAACAGTTATCTGAAGGAGCTTTTGGTGAATCTGACGTGATGTTTCAAGAGAGATCTAAACAATTTTAAAGACAAAGAATAACTTGGATTTAAGGATTCATTCACAATTTATTGTCATTATGCAACACAGAGTTACACAACGAAATGCAGTTGTAGCCTTTTTGCTACACAAGAAAAACATGGCAAACAAAACAGAGTGCATTCCTGTCATAGTTAGAAAAGAAAAAGAAAAACATTACACTTGTTAGTACAGAGATCCCCCAGCAGGTGATTTAAATAAGGGCCAAGGAGGAAGCTATAGAGACAGACTTAACTTTTCTCTTATAATTGGCAGACAGGGACAGTCATTAATCATCTGCAGAAGTGAAGCTGCTTTTGGATACACTGCTCTCACATCTCAACAACCCTGTCCTTTTATCAATCTGTGTGTGACTGAGCAAACACTGAGGCAAACAGAATAGGGAAAGAGGGGAAATTAGAATTAGGAAAATAATAGCAAGGCACAAGGTGTGTGGGAGAATGTTCAAGAAATGTCTGGAGAGAGGTTGGAAAAGAAAGCGAATGACTGACTGACAGTGATCTAAATGCCACGCTTAGTTTGGCATTTAAAGTCTCCACAGGCTTATTGTAAGTGTCACAGCTACTTAATTCTGTCACGACGAGTTACAGACAGTGGGAGCTTGTCCGTGCTAAAGTGCACGGTTTGTGTGTGTGTGTGTGTGTGTAGGGGGAGAAGCGTGAGAATAAATTTTTTTAGCAAAACTACCAAAATGGCGGACGTAATCTTGTATGTGACCACCTGACCATCAGAACTAACATTCATATCCATTCAAACACCAAAGGTACAATTTGGAGGAATTTGGTGTTAAGTGTCTTGCTCAGGAACACATGGACTGAAGGGGCCGGGGATCGAACCACCGATCCGCTCTACCTCTAACTAAAGAGGTACAACTCCCTAACATGAATTTACCGAGGGAGCGATCAGCCAGTAACAGTTAGTAACAATGCTTGAAATAGATGAACAATTTGCTTAAACTAACCATAAATACCGTCTGGTATCTGGCAGGTATCAGATCTGTGCAGAACACCTACACATCACTGACAGAGTATTATAATAACATCCAAAAAGGTGCTTCAATTCTTACTTTATTATCTCCTTTAGCATAGGATACACTGGACCTTCCTTTACCATAGAGAAGAAAATAATGCCACCCCACAATTCCTTGCGGCAGCAAGAATTAAATTAAAGCACTGTTCAACCCTACATTAAAACAAACGATATGCCTATTTTGCACAGATTCAAAGTTTTTTTCATACAGTCATCCACTAATGGGATTGATGTGAATTAATGAGTGGACAGTGAAATCCATTTAGTTTCATTGTCTTCATATTTATTCATTTTGAACATGTAACAAATAGGTAAAAAACAAAACAAGTTCAACACAAACTGAACAGTAAATATATCAAAACTTCTTTTTGTAAATATTACAAAAAGAAGTAGGGATAAATACACACATGGTATATGGTAAATGGACCTGTACTTATATAGCGCTTTTCCAGTCTTCCGACCACTCAAAGCACTTTGACACTACATGATTCACCCACCGTAGGCACAGCTACGGGAGCAATTTGGGGTTAAGTGTCTTGCCCAAGGACACATCGACATGGGCTAGCAGAGCCGGGGATTGAACCGTTGACACTCCAATTGAAGGACGACCCTGCTCACCACTAAGCCACAGTCTCCCCAAATGACATATAAACATTTGTGACTGGTGGCCTATATTCCTTTTTTTATTTCACTTCCTACTTTTGTAATGAAGTAATATTTTCCCCCTGGGTGTCCACATTTGCAGTGTTACAGCAGCAAAGAGGTTAGTGCAATAACAACAAGCATCAGTTAAAAAGGACAAGATAGCTCTATAATAAATAGTTAAATAGTAAAAAGCTGTTTAAAAAAGTGTCAGCTGCGCTTTTTTGAACTGAAACCAAATAATTCAACATTTAGATAGAGGTAATTGATTATGAATGAGTTCTAGGAAGCAGCAAGTGCACAAAAAAAATTTGGATTCATGACATAATGATTGGACATTTGTTCTTTATCAAATACAGTAGAAATACACAAGTCTTCGCTCTGATCAGAAATACATTGTGTTTGTGATGATGCTTAAGTGTAGTGCAGTGTGCTGAGAGCCATAATCTCAGCATAAACAGATTTCACTTCAGTGTTGGACAGGAAGGCAGCGAAGGCCTTGAGCACTTATTTGTTCCTCCGACTCTTTTGTTATTACCATGGCCGACAGTGTTATCTATCTAACTATGTCCACTCTGCTGAAAGCATGGGGAACAAGGAACAACCGTGGCTTCACCGCAATTTCCATGTCAATACACAAGCTGAAGGAGTCACGTAAATGCTGAAAACCCAGGGCTCAAGTAGACTTGAGTACTTTGGTGTGAGTGCATTATGCTTTTACCTCCTGGCTCCAATTTGGCCGCTGTGACCGACTTTGACCTCCAGTTTTGGGAGCATCAAACGTAAACAACTGACGTAATTAACAAACATTATGTTTTAGGATAGTGCTAGTAATAGTGTCTCTTTTTCTTCTTTTTTCTTCCAGCATTTTACCTGCTGATTCTATTCAAATACATTTATGTTGCTAAAGAGGTATATATTCGGTAAATTCTCATGTAAAATTTGGTATTCAAATAATGGCTTGGGGCATTGGCCAACACAAACATAAAGACCAGGTAAAACACATTGGAGGAGGGAGGGATCATCTACCATCCAGCCGACTACAACTGCTCACATGGTATGGTAACATTGGTTTTACGTACTCCTGATCAATGTTAAGATACTGTTGTAGGAGCGCAGTGAATAACGCAGTCCTCACATCCTTCTTAAGGCCGTGCCAGACAAACTTAGCTGCCACCAACCTCTGAGAAGCCTTCTTGCCGGGGTGTGACAGACCATGAATAGTGTCGAAAACCTGCTGTCTCCATCCGGTGGGAATGACCTACCGTGGCTGACCTATGGAGACGTCGCACAGGAGCGTGGTGCCTGTTTAGCCTAAAGAAACCTCCTCCAATCGCAGTACCGTTGTTGCCATCCTCAAAGCCTGTACGTCTGGGTCTGAAACTTGATCCTGCCATAGTCCAGTCCCAAATGAACAGGCCCAATGATGGCTCTGGACAAACAGTCTGCAACCAGGTTTTGCTTGCCCGCCACATGTTGTATATCCGTGGTAAACTCTGAGATGAAGGAGAGCTGGCGTTGCTGGCGTGCGGATCATGGTTCGGCCCTCTTACTCATAGCGAATGTCAATGGCTTGTGATCCACAAAAGCTCTGAACTGCCGAGCCTCCAGCAGGAACCGGAAATGACGAATGGCAAGAAAGAGGCCAAGGAGCTCTCGATCAAAGGTGCCGTACTTCTGCTCGTTAGGACGCAGCTGTCGACTGAAAAAAGCGAGTGGTTGCCATGCCCCTTTCACCCACTGCTCGTACACTGCGCCAACCGCATAGTCTGAAGCGTCCATGGTGATGGCGATCGGAGCCATGGGTGATGGATGTGCCAGCATTGTTGCATTTGCCAGAGCTGTCTTGGCATCTACAAACGCCTGGTTCCTCTCCTCAGTCCAGTCAACAGCTTGTTTGACAGCCTTGCCTTTCAGGGCTTCGAAAAGGGGCCGCATCAACCGTGCTGCCTGGGGGATAAAGCGATGGTAAAAGTTCACCATGCCTAAAAACTCCTGCAGGGCCCTCACTGTGAGCGGGCATTGAAAGTTGGTCACCGCGTCCACCTTCGACGGAAGGGGGACTGCCCCAACGGAGTGATGCGGTGTCCAAGAAAGTCAATGGTGGTCAACCCAAACTGGCATTTAGCTGGGTTGACAATCAACCTGTGCTGGTTGAGCCGATCAAACAGAGTCCGGAGGTGAGACATATGCTCTGCCCTTGATGAACTGGCAACCAGGATGTCATCTCGGTAGACAAACAAGAAAGGCAGGTCACTAAGCACAGTGTCCATAAGGCGCTGGAAAGTCTGCGCTGCATCTTTAAGGGCAAACGGCATCCTCAAAAACTCAAACAGGCCGAAAGGAGTGATCAGCACTGTCTTGGGAATGTCCAGTGTGTGAACGGGCACTTGATGGTAACCCCGGACAACGTCCACCTTAGAAAACACCACGCTACCTGACAAGTAGGCAGAAAAGTCCTGAATGTGCGGAACTGGATAGTGGTCCGGGATCGTTGCCTAGTTGAGCCGGCGATAGTCCCCGCATGGACGCCACCTGCCACCAGGCTTTGGTGCAATGTGCAGGGGTGAAGCCCACGGACTGTTGGAGCGGCGAATGATGCCCAGGCGCTCCATGTTGTCAAACTCAGCATTGGCGATGGTGAGCTTTGTTGGGTCCAGGCACCGGGCCCGGGCATGTACCGGTGGGCCGGTGGTAAAGAATGTGATGTTCTACCCCATGTTTGACAGTGGAGGATGAGAAGGTGGGTTGCGTGAGGTCCGGGAACTCAGCAAGCAGACGAAGAAACTCATCAGCAGCTGAGAGCATGCTAGACAGCCTGGTAGCGTCCACTCCACTGAGTGTGCATGGATAAGAAAAAAAAAGTCACAGCATTTATCAGGCGGCGGCCCTTGACGTTTACCAATAGTCCATGAGCACACAGGAAAATCAAGCCAAGCAGGGGCATGGCAATTTTAGCTGTAACAAAGTCCCAGCTGAAATGCTGCCCCCTGAAACACAGCCTGATGCTCCGTGTCCCAAAAGTGCGGATGGGGCTGCCGTTCGCGGCTTCCAGGAGGGGGCCCAGCTTGTCCGTCAGCATGTCCACCCGCGACATGCATGACACTCCTCTGTGTCTTCGTGTCGCACAGAAAGCGCTGCCCGGAGATGTTGTCCTGGATGAACAGCAGCCTGCCTGCTCGGCCAATGCTCATGGCAGCTACTGAGCGCCGGCCCCGGCATTTCCCGTCTTGCCGAAACTGCACGGAGAGTGGCACCTCTTAGCCCTTGGCCCAAACTTTGCGTGGTAAAAAGATAGGCCGGCGGAACCCTGCCGTTGACTTGCTGCTGCTGCCACGGCGACCGTCGTCTCCCCCGGTAGCCATGCAGCAGCTTGGGTCGGCTTCAGCACGGCCGCGCAGTGTTGTTGGCCAAACAGGAAAAACTTATCGGCCTCTTTGGCCAGCTCCCGACAATCCGTAATGCTGGTGTTGGCCAAAGCGGACCGCACCTGCAAAGGCAGCTGGTGCAGAAACAGTTCAACGAACAGAAAATCCGGCTTGTGTCTCCCAAGGAGAGCTAGCATCTTATCCAATGACATCTTGTGGTTGCCGAGGCCGTTCAGCGAGAGGAGCCGGCGAGCCCGTTCGGCGTCCGACAGCCCGAAAGCCTGAAAGCCTTCAACAGGTGGTCTTTCAAGGTACTGTACTTGTCGCTGCCCGGGGGATTCTCAAGGATGCTCACCACTCTGCCCGCTGTCGAACTGCAGAGAGCCGCCACGACATAATAGTATTTTGTAGCGTCCGCGGAAATGTCTCTGAGCGCGAACTGTGCTTCAGCTTGAGCAAACCAGACCGACGCGTGTGTCTCCCAAAACTCCGGCAGCTTGAGCGAAACGGCACACTCGTCTCTGGATCCGTCCAGTAGAGTCAGGTTCACCAATGTAGGAGTGCAGGGAATAACGCAGTCAACCAGCTTCTCTTTTTGGCTGCACACCCGTTGCCGTTTATTCAACCTCTCACCAACATGACATACAAAACACTGACATCCCTACAGCGGTGTGAACCCAAAATAAAAATATTTTAATTACAATAAACGGATCATGCCAAAATAACCACATAAGAATGCCAATTTGTAAAAAGTCTGAATTCACGCTTTGTTAGATATGTCCGCAAGACGACAAGCAAACAAGTTTTAAAATGCTGAATTTTGTTAAAAGACCCTCAAAATGGCACATGCATCACTGGCATACAGCCCCACTTGAGAGTGGAAAGTCACCAGCAGAACTGTCCAATGGACAACTAAACACAAGTAATGTGGGTTAGAGAGAGGCTGCAGGATGAAATACTCAGACTCAGAGTCAGACGGCTTAACACAGAAAAATGACAATGGCCCAAGAAGGGCACCATACTTAGCTGCCCTGGTTCCGGGTCCTCTGCCTCCAGGACTATGTATCCTGCCTGCTGCTCTACAGTACCGGTGCCTTTACCTGAACTGTACTGTGTTCTGAAAATGGGCCTACCACTACCCCTTACAAGACGTTGTTGTCTCATTGATGCATTTTTGGACAACAATGGAGCTTTTAAGTTGACTTTCTCCTTTTATTTTACTTTGAGATAGTTGAGGTGTTTTGAAGTGAGTTTGCATGAGGTACTTTTCCATAGTCAATGTATCGATCCTACCTACCGTCGATGGTGGTTGGCACGTCCCCAGTTTCGTGAATCGGCCAGGAGTGCTGACACAAGAGCAAAGCAATATACTGCAGTGGACAGCAAGAAAGAAAGGCCCACTTTAAAAAAAGCGATATCCATTTAATGTATGCTGTATTTAGAAAATGTGACCACTTCATCTTGACTTAGTGAAAGTGAAACTTACCTATGTTATATTCAAAGAGCATAGGTAAGTTGAAAATATCCATGTTGGAAAATATTCTAAATATGGCATCCACTTAAACTGATATTTATTTTATTGGTGGGTCTTTCTTTGAGCTGGCTAAAATCTGTTTAGCTGCTGCTTCCATCCACAGTATTACATTACTTTGCTCCAGGGCTGGTACTCCTGTCTGCTTCTCCAAACTGGGGATGTGCCGACCGCCGTCTACTGGAGGTAATACACTGACTATTCAATTTATTTTGTATAGCCCAAAACTTTGACGGGGATAAAAAGGGAAGAAACCTTCGGGAGAGCAACAGAGAAGGATCCCTCGCCGAGAATGGACAGAAGTACAATAGATGTCATGTGTACAAAATTATCATAACAGAGTTACAACATATTCAATGCATATGACAGAAATGATTCATGTAATGAGAGTAGTAGGTATGATGAAAAAGTTACAACTCCCAAAAATAATAGCTACAGTGGCTATAGTAGAATAATAATGATAATAAAAGCAGTAAGGCAAGGCAAGTTTATTTGTTTAGCACATTTCAACAACAAGGTAATTCAAAGTGTTTCACATAAAACTATTAAAAGCATCAAAACATAATGCAAAGAAAAGACGATTTAAAAACAGTTAAGAACATTCAGTCAGTAAAACATTAAAAATAGAATAAAAGTTGCAGTGCAGTTTAAGAAATAAAATACAGTAGTGAAATGCAGAAATTGATTTATATCCTTGAATCTGCATTCATACAACATTCACACACCGTAGGCACAGCTACAGGAGCAATTTGGGGTTAAGTGTCTTGCCCAAGGACACATCGGCATGGGCTGGCGGAGCTGGGGATCAAACTGCCGATCGTCTGATTGAAGGATGACCCTGCTCACCACTAAGCCACAGTCGCCCAGTGGCCGTGGGGCAGACAGTCTCTATAGAGTTAACTGCTGTAGCTAACGACTGAGCTTCCATGGTTTGGAGCCGTGCATCTAACTCACTGAGCCTCGCCTCCAACCTAGCAAATAAACTACACTTATTACATGTACCGTTATCATTAAGGGAGGCAGAGGAATGGCTAAACATGTGACACACTGAGCAAGAGAGAGCAGGGGAGGGAGAGGGAGAAGCCATCGCTCAGGAAACCTCTGGCGGAAGTCCTTGATGAGGGCGGGGTCCAGAATGTTGCTGGTCAATTCCCAAGATCTCTCCTCAGGACCGTATCCCTCCCAATACACGAGATACTGTCGGCCCCGACCGCTGCACCGAACAGCCAAGAGTCGCTTGACTGAGAAGGCCGGGCCCCCATCGATGGTGGTGGGGGTCTGGAGGCAGGGACCAAAGGGCTCTCCTTGACTGGCTTCAGCTGGGCCACATGGAACGTGCGGTGAACTCTCCTGGGTCTAGAAAGCTTGAGTCTCACAGCCACAGGGTTAATCACTTTGGAGATAGGGAAAGGGCCCACAAACGAGGCGCCAACTTGTGGGATTCCACGTGAAGAGGAAGGTCACGCGTGGACAACCACACCCTCAGGCCGACTCGGTAGGGAGGGGCTGGGGTACGACGTCAATCCGCCGTCTCTTTGTAGCAGGCAGAGTTGCGGGAAAACCATGGAGATGGAAAAGATGAGACAGGAAAACCTCCGCCGTTTCCTTGGCAGAGGGCAACTTAGGCAGGGGAATAAAGTGGACCATCTTAGAGAATCGGTCCACCACCGTGAGAATGGTGGTGTTTCCCTTGGACCGGGGTAGCCCTGTGACAAAGTCCAGAGAAATGTCTGGCCAGGGCGATGCGGCACCGGTAGTGGGCGTAGGAGGCCAGACAGAGGGTGTTGGGGAACCTTATTCCGTGCACACACCTGACAGGCGGACACATACTCCCCCATCTCCCTCTCCATCGCGGGCCCCCAGAACCGCTGCTTAGTGACTAACATCGTCTTCTGGACCCCGGGGTGGCAGGAGAAACGAGAGGAGTGAGCCCACTGGATGACCTGAGATCGGAGGGAAAAGGGGACAAACAACCTGCTCGGAGGGCAACCATCAAGGATAGCAATGTTCGTGGCAGCCTGCCTTACCATCTCCTCAATGTCCCAAGTGATGGCCCCTACCACACATCTTGATCAAAAAAGAAAGCACCCACCATAATAATGTGAGTTATAATTTCATTATGTTTTTATCCTGCACTCCAGTGGGGTTTGTTTTTGCTGCTGTGACAACTGTGTTTGTTTGTAGAGGTCCCTAGTCTCGTTATCTGTGCATGGTTGTCTGGCATATAGCCCTTTTAGGTAGCTTTTTCTTGTGGGCGACTGTGACTTAGTGGTGAACAGGGTCGTCTTTCAATCAGAGGAATCGGCGGTTCGATCCTCGACTCCGCTAGCCCATGTCGATGTGTCCTTGGACAAGACACTTAACCTCAAATTGCTCCAGTAGCTGTGTCTACGGTGTGTGAATGTGTATGAATGTTATCTACTCCTGATGGGCAGGTGGCACCTTAGCCACTTTCAGTGTATGAATGGGTGAATGATGTCATGTAGTGTTAAAGCACTTTGAGTGGTTGGAAGACTAGAAAAGCCCTGTACAAGTACAGGTCCATTTACCAGACTGGAAGGTGGCAGAAAGTATGAGGGAGGGTTGGGGGAGCAACAAGGTCAAACCGCTGAGACAGAGCGTCAGGCTTCACATTCTTGGAGCCAGGGCGATATGACAGTGAGATGTTGAATTTCTTAAAGAATAGAGCCCACCTGGCTCGACGCGGGTTCAGTCTCTTAGCTGTCCGAAGATACTCGAGATTCTTATTATCCGTCCAGACCAGGAATGGGTGCTCCGCCCCCTCCAGCCAGTGCCGCTATTCCTCCAGGGCTACTTTGACGGCTAGTAGTTCACCGTTTCCAACATCGTAGTTTCTCTCTGCAGGTGAAAGTTTCCGAGAGAGGAAAGCACAGGGGTGCAGCTTGTTGTCCTTCTTGGATCGTTGGGACAGTACCGCCCCAATTCCCACATCTGAGGCGTCCACCTCCACAATTAACTGCTGAAGTGGGTCCGGGAGGGTAAGTACAGGGGCAGTGGTGAATGCTCCCTTGAGTTGTTAGAAGGCAACATCAGCGGCAGGGTTTAGTGCATGAAGGGGTGAGGCTACGGAGCTAAAGTTCCTAATACATTTCCTAAAGAAATTTGCAAACCCCAAAAAACGTTGGCCCTCCTTGCGGTTGCTAGGAGTGGGCCAATCCGTAACTGCTTCGATCTTAGCCGGTTCCATCTGCACATCTCCCTCAGACACTATGAACCCCAGGAACGAGACAGTGGACACATGAAACTCACATTTCAAAAACCTTACGCATTTCATGAGAGAAACACTGGTATGAGGAGTTGGCGGAAGACTGACTGTCCCATATGCTGGTAGCGCAGCTACGCTAAAGCTCTCCCAGTAAGTGACCCCATAATAAAGGCGATCCTAGCTCTATCCGTCACATACTTAGAGGGTTGCTGGTCAAAAACTAAGGAGCACAGCATAAGAAAAGTCTTGCATGTTCCCAGGTCTCCAGCGTAGAGCTCCGGCGCAGGAACGTGTGGATCCTGGGAGCAAAAGGCGGACTGGGTAGGGGTTAGAGCCGGAGCAGGTGGAACTGCAGGGGCTTCAGGGGCTGAAGAGGACAGCTGTGAGGAAACCTGGCTGAGCTGCTGTCCAAGCTGACCCACGTCAGCAGAAACGGATCTGAGGGACTCCACAACATCCTGGAGAAGTTGGTCGTCGTGGCCCACGAGAACGCCTTGTGAGTCGAGAGCCTGGCGGAGGGAATCAGAGTCTTCTGGGTTGATGTTGGCCAGTTCGTACTGTTACGGACTGGGGACCACAGGGAGCAGGACTCAAATGCAGACTCGAGACTCGGTAGTAAGGTGCAAAAAGGTTCGGTACACGGAGGATCAGTCACACAGGCAGAGGTATCAGAATCGGTAGGCAAAAACTCATCGGTAAACAGAACTGGTCGTAGCATGGGGAAAACCACACTGCGGAATTGCTGGTAAGCTCACTGGTACAGACTGAGACGAACTGGCACAGAACAGAGAATTGACACGGACTAAATACACGGGGGAAATCTGGCAACGAGGCATGGGTGGAAACAATCAGGGTAGGGCTTGCAATCACACAGGAGGGGAACACATGAGGAGGGAGGTGCCTGAAACGAGAGACAAGGTGAGTGACAGAAAACACAACAGACAACCTGACAGTGACAACAAAACTACACAGAAGGGCTGGACATTACAGTATATGTATTGGATGCACAGGCCGTTTGCTACGGCAGAGTGCTAGGTTAGTCATGGACAGACACATAGGTGCACACTCACTTACTCACACACGCGCAAAGACCGATAGAATGATCCTGCTGGCGGTAATAATATAGTACTCCAATATGTAAAAAATGTATCTGTCTACTTTATAGACAGTGACATTTTGCATACATGTGTTTTTACATGTCTTTGGTCATTTCTGCAGGACTCTTACTTGTAATAGAGTATCTTTATACTGTAGTATTACTATTTTTACTAAACATCCCTGACAGTGCAATAACTAATCTCAAGCATGCACAAACACACACATACACACCTGCGTATCTCATACTAAATCTAGTCTCGTCTTTTTTCTATGCTGAAAATATCCCGGACCTACCTGTTTAATGGCACCAATCATTACGTTCCTCATTCTTATCCTGTTTCCCGTGACTTGTTTTCTCATTTCAAAGTTATATTTCATTAGCATTGACCTCATGAAACGCTTAAAAATGCTAAACATTTATGCTTGCACCGACGGGAAATTTTTTTCTTAGCGTGATTGATAAATGCTTCTCATGCATGCATACAATAGTCCAATATATCAGTCCTGGGATATGCTTCAAACCCAAAATTCACACCTCTGGCGACACTGTTTGTTTAGTATTAATAGTATTCACTATTAGATTAAGTCTTGAATCTGTATAAATATCACCTTTAAAATGGTGTTTTATACACTTTGAACATGTTGTAAATTATGTTATTGCAGTAAGTAATTCTCCACTCTACAAGTAAAATTCAAAAGCAGTACAAAGGTTAACATCAGTACCAAGGGAATCATCAGGGTAATGTCTGCTTCGGTGCTAGCAATTACTGCATCAAGATTTCCCATTGGACTTTATTGTAAAACAGAAGCTGAGGGTAGAGACGCAACAGATGACAGGGCCTTGAGCCTACTAGATGAAATAAAGCAAATGAAGCCTACCTTTCAGAAGTGTGCACGGCTGGCCTTCATCACAGCAAAGGTCTTATAACCTCGTCTGTTTCGATTCTCTGTGCCCGTTCATGTTCTGTGGAGATCGTTGGCAGTCCATTGAGTCTTTCCTGTTATACTGCTGATGTAATGTTTTATTAGTTTCTACTTAAAGAACCTGCTTTCTCCCGAAGCAACTGAAACAAGGAGAGTAAGAAGCACTCATAATAGGATAAACTGATGCCATACCATTGTAACAGGTGAACTTAACAATATAAAATAGGTGTTGGTTTACTGAATACCAAGCGTGTGACCTCAGGGATGATGAATGAACAAAGTCCTAAGTATGGTTTTATCGATGCAATTGCAATCTCCACAGGTTGTCCAGTAAGAACAGGAAAGATGGTCATGGGCAATGAATCCCGTTCACACACACACTCATTTATTGTGCAGTCTATAATATCCCTACGAGAATTTGGTTACTACACTAAAGGGAATAAACAGAAAATGTGTACAGGCATTACACCATTCATTATCTGTAACCACTTATTCTACTCACGGTTACGGGTATTAATAATATGTAGTTATAATAATAAACAAGGACTAAAAGTGCAAGATGAATAAATGAGATGAATATAGTTCCCATGAATGTAATGGAGTGTCAACAAGCACAAGTACTGAGTAAACTCAGGCTTGTAACAGTTACTACTAGTATGCAGCCCTTTAATGGTTGCATATATTCACACTAATTAACATAAATAACATTGTCGGGGATCATATGCATTACAAAGACTATCATATGTGTTACACGGAGTGGCAGTTAAGTGAATGGGCGATAGTTAATTGGTATGACATGTCTGTCAAACTAGAAACTCAAGCGTCGTCAGTAGAGATCACGCAATTACTATAGTATAGTATACTATAGTATATAGAGATTATTACGCATAATCACATTTTGGGTTTTTCAATAATTACTTCACAATGAGAATATCAATACTATTAAATTTATACTATCAAAAAAAAAATATATTCTGTTGAAATGGACACAGTAAAAATACAGAATGCTGGTTGTCATTCACACACACACACACACACACACACAGACTAAAGTGAGACAACATTGCTGTTCTGACAGTGATGATAACTGTGTCTCTTTATTAGTACATTCCACATATGCAGACAGCTGATCCAGCTGTAATCAGCGCAGTAGTCATACACAGATATTGCTTCATGTGACATCACATTCTCTAAAATCATATTTCCTCGTTTCCACTCACCTGAAATGGTTTACATGCCAAGATGCAAGTGAAGATTAATGGAAAATGTTTAATATGCTGAGGGTATCATGTACCTTTGCTAAAAAAAGAAAGGAGATTATGGATCGAGGCCATTAAAATGGTGGAGCGGGGTCCCAGTGAGCCTAAAGGCAGCTAGGTTCTCTGCAGCGCCCACCACAGTCACATTGTGACAGTATGCCACTTGACTGGAGATGGGAAGCATCTGCGTGAGCAGGTGAAAGAGTTGACTGATGAGGTGGGAGTGGCTATCAGGCAGAGTGGATAGGAGGCGGGATCAATGGAAAAGTACTGAATGGGAGCTGGGTGACTGTGCATACAGAACTGTGACACACATTTATATTTTATCTTTATTCATGTAAACTTCTACATGATACACTGGTGGTGTTGATTCTGTACACATGCCATCTATTACACTTCTGTCCACCCTGACAGAGGGATCCTCCTCTGTTGCTCTCTGTAAGGTTGCTTCCTTTTTTCTCCCCATTAAAAGGTTTTTATAGGGAGTTTTTACCTGTTTAGATGTCAGGGTCCTGGGACAGAGGATGTCGTATGTGTACAGATTGTAAAGCCCTCTGAGGCAAATTTGAAATTTGGGGTTATACAAAATAAATTGAATTGCATTGAATTTAATTTAATTGGTGGTTCGGTCATCTAATCAGGATGCCTCTTGGGCGCCTCCCACTGGAGGTTTTTTCCGGGCACGACCAACTGGTAGGAGGCCCAGGGGAAGACCCAGAACACGCTGGAGGGATTATATCTCCCACCTGGCTGTGGAACGCCTCGGGATCCCCTAGAATAAGCTGGAAAATGTTGCGAGGAGAGGGATAAGGGGAAGAAAATGGATGGATGGATGAACTGAATTGAATTGAATTGATTCAATGAAGTACATTTTATTGGATCAAACAGCATTTGCTGTCAAACGTGCATGTACTATAATATGTCAAAGAGAAACTGTCCATATTTTGCAAAAACTATCAAAACTCAAAAGGTTTGAATCCTTTACATATGTGCACACAACTCGAAGGAACCGATTCTTTAAAAAGAGTGGGTCATCACTACCCTACAGCTATACACTAGGAAGCATATCAAGCTTACACACGTCACAGCATAACTTGCAGCTTAACTGTTAATAGTAAGCTTTACTTCAACACAGTTACATACATAACATATGTAAATCATGGACTTGGTTATATCACAGAAAAACGTAACTGTAACATCCTCATACACTTATTACACGATAATGCTAGTGTAATTACAAGTGAAATTACTTGGTAAGTCGCTAGACTTGGCAAGAACTCTTATTTGCCACATATTTGATTGGTTCGCTAGTTTGTGAAATGGCAATTCAGTCTAATTATAAAGTTACTCTTTTATTGTTTTCATGATATCACAGGGCTGAATGCCTTCTAGCATTTTTAACTCTTCTTTTCATTTTAGACAGCAGTGAAATATTGTAGTCCTCAGTAATAAATGTGGCTATATGTTGAGAATGTGAGCTTTCTAACCCTGAGGTGACGGCATTTCACATATTCATGTTTCATTTATTATTCCAGCTTCTGATAGGAGTCATATCTGATGATAAACATAACAGCTAAAGCAGTAAAGTAATTTTGTTTGAAAATTAACATATGCAAAGTAGCCAGAGACACCTGACTGATTTGTTTCTGAATACATCCAAGTAACTCGAGCAGAGACACAAGGAGAGGATCTTAGGTCACTGTGTTTTTATAATGTGCAATTTTATCAGCTGCAGGAAACCTGAAATGTTTTGAAATTTTTACCCAATAAACCAATATGTACCTCCAAAATCAACAATAGTCTGTGTTACGAATTAAATGCCAATATTCTAAATGTGTTGAAGCTATTCATGTTCAGCTATGAAAAGAGGTTCCCCCTCCAGAATAATTGATTGCATGACACCCCTGAACTTTACCAAAGAGGCTCAACAGTCCAGAGGCAGAACAGAAAGCACTTGGTGTCTGTTTTAGATCCTGTTGACAGCAAAGAGTCTTCCTCCACAGAGGGACATCCTGCTTACACCAACACTCTTATTTGGGTGGAATAAACGATAAAAATTAGGTTGCATTTTAGACAGATAACAGCACCTCAATTGCTGTTCAGTAATCCACACACACTAAAGGTGTAACAATATCCTGTCAAAGTCTTATTCAGTTAATATATTTATTTAAAGCTTTGATATTCTGCCTCTCTGCTGCATCTAATAAAAGCAAAACTAAATATTCCAGTCTTATATTCCAGTCATATTCCAGTCATTAAACAGAATGAAAAGTAATCCTTCTATTCCTTATCTGTGGTTGTTAATGAGAAAAGTATATTCCCAACTTCCTGTAGTGTGTGTGGATGTATTACTTTTTGTCTTGTTATCAAAATGAAAATGTACGCATGAAGCAAAATAAATAAATATGCAAATTATTTTCTGTTCTTCTTTACGTTTCCTAAAGGTCTCATGTTGTGCCCGCTATTGGTTTAGAAACAGCAGACTTCTGAGTTCATGGAGGTATTTTGATTCCTTTTGGACAAAAAGAAAAATGTGTCTTTAGTTGGGGTCAGGGTCCAATATAGATGACCTTTAAAGAAAATAAATTTGAATGAACTTCCAAATGTTTCCAGAATGCACATTTAAGCAGCATCGAGTTCGGAATTTGTTGTTTGGGCAGTATTTTAAAGGCCCAAACCATGATCCAAACGTGAAGAGAAAAACACTGACGCTGACCAAATTGATTTACAGGAGTTTTCATACACAGACTGGCACAAGAAAACAAATAGAGATAGTGGTGTTTCTTCATGTTGTTAAAAGTCTGTTTACATCCGAATGTTTGGAGACATGGCAGTAAAAACGCCTTTTATCCTGATTTAGGATTGGCAGATTTTTCATTTCACTCTTTAATAATGTTTGTCAACAGACCTGATATGTATGGTCCAAAAGTGACAGGTTGGGGCTTGTTATTATTGTGCTTGAGTTATTTTATCATCCATCATTTCCATATTTTCTGTTGCTTATTTGCCTTCTCCTTCCTCTTGAATTCTCCTCACAAATAAAACTGTTTCATTATTTTTAGTCAAAATGTGCAGTGGCCTTTAGGCTGATGTACTGTAGGTGGTCAGGACATTAAACATCCGTCTTCCTGCTCCTCTGGCATTAATAATTTACACAAACTAAATCCTGTTGACAGCCAAGTGTCTTCCTCCACAGAGGGCCTGCTTCCACAAACACTCTTTTTTTTGTAGTCGGGTGAGAAGAAATGAGATCAGCAGAGGTAAAAATGAGGGAGCAGAGGAGAATGGAACCAGGGGATAATATAAACCAGGAAACGTTTGGTCAAACTTTTACCTTTAACTTTCACTAAAGCCCTACCTTGATTACTGAAGTTATTGTGAGGAACTTTCAACTGGTTATGAAACAGTCTCTAATGAATACTGAAGCTTCTACCTCGACATGAAGAGAACTCCATTGGGAAGTTTTGCAGATGGCATTACCATCACTGCCAGATTACAAGCAATGATACAACTTCATATAGAGAGGAAATTAACAATCTTGCAGAGTGGTGCTACTTTACTGCTCAACGTTAGTAAAACCAACACTAATGAATTGCTGTACATTTACGGTGGATTTACAACAGTATCTTACAGTATTTCATAATAACTGGAACATACAGTTTAATATTCATCCTTCGCACGTAAATTAACAGTTAATGCCATCGGTTAACCACAGCGGCAGATAACTGTCAATTTAAGAGGTGGATATACACCTCTCTATACAAGTTCAATCAGGAGAGACTTGTTTAGAATTGAACAATAATTTATTACATATGCATAACATTTGAACAGTGCAAAGTCTTTGGCGATTGGACTCTATCCTGAATAGGATGCTGAAGGGGCCGTGATGCCGAGTTCTGATGAGGCAGAATCCCCCTGGAGTCCAGGCACTGGTGGTGGTGGTGAAGAAGGGAGTTGCTGAAATCCGATGATGACTGGAGGAGCCTATGGTGGAGGAGGGTGGAGGAGGGTCGCTTCTGGTTTCGAGCTGAAATGACAACTGACAGCAGCCGAGCAAAGAACCCATTTAAAAGTTTGACAGAAACGATATGATTGGCTTAAAGAAACTGCAGCATCTGGTTGCTTAATTTAAAGTGGACGCCCACCAATCAGCTGATAGAGTACTCACAGGGAGAAATAGAGAGAGATTTATGAATGAAAGAGTGTACAGAGAGTCTTCCTTTCTGAACTACCGCTTAAGCTCCATTTCAATAAGTCACTATCCATCTACACCGTACTGTTGATTATAGGCACATTTTTTTACTATGATGATAGCAAATTTTTATTAATTAAACTGCTCATAGCCCACTAATCATTTTTGAGTGACAAGATGCGATCGGCTGTTCCTGAACATGACTTTGGAAGCTTCAGTATTCATCCTTCTGAGCACAGTCATGTGGAAATCAACCTAGGCGCCGAGGTAAAGTTACGCTTATCACCATAAACTCCAGCGGGGCCCTTCGACCCAGATCCAGCTTCGCTGCAGTCAGAGCACAGTCGGGAGGTGGAGAGCTCCACGCCTGGCAACAGCAGCTCCACTGAGAGTCACAAACCGACACTACACTGCCAGAGGCCCAGGCCATATTGCTGGGTCTGCTGGAGAAAAGGAAGGCACAAGAGACCCAGGACTGCGCGGGGCAGGCTGTCAGACCCTGCCTGGATGAGAGGTTTTCTAAAGGGACTCTGGTGCTCGGAAGTCCCTTTTGTCCACAGGGAACACCAAAATCAAAATTTAATTAAAGTTTGTTATAGTAGCTTTAAGTTTAAGGCAAATTAATTAAATTTAATCTATGCAAACAGTGTACTAAAGACTAATAAATCTGTTTTACATGAGAATAATGTGAAATGGAAAAAAAGTGGTAAATATACCTCATATTTCTGCAAGTATATTGAATTCTTTAAAAGCAAATGTGCAGACTGCCTGTTTCCAAGAGACAGGATGAATAAACAGGAGTTTCTAAATCAAGTGAACACCTCGCTGTCATAGCGACAGTGTGACAGCGAGTGGAGTGGAGTCGCCCCCCTCCCAGGCTTTGAGCAGATAACGGGAGGCACTGTTGCATGTAACTGCCACTATACACCCTCCCTCCATAAATTATACATGGGTATCATTGTATCTACAGAAAGGCAGCCTTGCCTGCACCCCGCTGAGGCTGGATACCCGCTGCCAGAGGAAAGCAGAGGTGGAGGTGTATGGAAAGATGAATGCTTCACCAAGTGAAGTGAACACAAAGGTGGGAGAAGCGATCTATCAATCTGCCAACAAATATGGCACATACGGTGAGCAGTTATGGAAACAAGAGGGAGAGGGACATATACTGAGCTACAAAATCCAGTCATATAAAAGCATGACTGGGCAGTGGATGACATCAGTGGCAATGTTCATAGGCTTAGTTAAGTAAGGGGAAGTTAATCATGCAAATACAGCAGGCTAGCCTGAGAACAAATACATGTTTCCCTTTATCCCACCACTGAAACGCAGACTGGCCTATCATAGTGTAGCATCGGCTAGCTCCGACCAAGGTCTGACAACTATACGGCTGTGCTCCATGAACTCTCATTTCAGATGTTCTTAATATTTAGGCTGGTTTAGTGGATTTGGAGCTAGTCATGGTTGAAAGTTGTATAATAGTGATACTCGTTACTTTGAGAGGTTGGAAGGAGATGTACATTTCTAAAACGTTGCATTTCTACGTCAAACCCTGTGGAGCTAATATTAGCAAAGCATGTTAGCACATTAACTAGCATTAGCATGTTTATGCTAAGCTGGCTACTGAAAGTATACTGAATGTCTACACATGCTACTTTAGCTTTTCAAATATTGTAATAGTGAACAACGACCTACCCGGCTTTACAGGAGCAGTGCTTCTTAATTTCATTGTTTTCTGTCTTGTTTGCCAGGGGCTGGTATTTCAAAATGGTATTTCAAAAAATTATCCCACTGGAAAATATTGGTTGGATTCAATTGATCTCTGATCTTTTCTGAAAATTGGGTATTTCAAAGCAGATCCAAAGAATCCTGATTCGAAAGATTTAAATGCAGATTTGGTAATCTAATCCTACCTTTAGTTTGGTCAAAATGCTGTATTAAGGCAGAGATCAGGATCAATTTGATGCCATGATTCAGGATAATTTGGATCCCACCTCACAGGTGGATTTGATGTAGATTGATATATCCTAGGCTTCACTTCTCCCAAACAATGTTATCCAAGATGTTGGTTACGTTTAAACTTAATTAATGCCTTTTAAATGTGAAAGTGTTTTAGTTCTACCACAATAAAGTCATTGGATAACAGTGCAGCAAAAATATGGTACGGCCACACTTCTGCCAGAAAACTGCTGTAAATAGAAGTAACAGGCAACATGTTTCTAAAGTTTCACTTCAACATTGTAACCATTTGTACCACAACATCCAACATATGTTTGTTAAACAGCAGCTAGCAGAGACAACAGAAATGAGGGCTCCAAACAACATTTTAATTGTGGTTGTTAGTAGGCAACACAAGAATGAAAGAATATAGTTGGCCACTTACAGAAATGTATCACAGTCTGGCCTCTAACATTATTTTAACAGGTTAACAGAAATTAGGCGGGCGGAAGGTGGGCGACTGTCAGTGGTGAGCAGGGTCGTCCTTCAATCAGAGGATCGGTGGTTGGATCCCCGGGGGCTTGTCCCACCTGCCCATTATAAGGGACATTCGCTTGAGAATACAATTACTATTGAAATATAATGGGACGTGTGTTGTAAACAGTCTAAAAAAGAATTAGTCATAACACATTTACATGCTCAATTCAGTATGTTACCTTGCTGTTGGGGTCTAGATCACCAGTGATGATTTTTGTAACAGTGGTATTGCCGAGTGTGTCAGGATCTCCCAGAGAAGGGAGCAGGATTTGGACCCAAATGCGCTCAAGGGATGACGGAGCCGAGGAACGGTGCAAAAATAAGATTTATTTAGTAAAATCTTCAAAAACCCAGGAACAGGACCAACGGGAAAAACAGTCAAGACAACAGACGAACGGACAAGGAGGGACAAGACAAACAGGGGCTAAATACACAGGGGAGGTGCAGGTGATCAGACACAGGAGGATTCAATTATACAATCACATAGACAGAAAGTGAAGTGACCCGGGGAAACACGAGACAGGGACCCTTCAAAACAAAACAGGAAACCCACACTTAACAAAACCCGAAACCGTGACAGTACCCCCCCCCCCTAAGACATGCTTGAAGTTTAGCAAGCTGGTTGGTTTCGTCTGGCTTGATCGATAGATATAATTAAGTATCATCTGCATAACAATAAACGTTTATGGAGTGTTTTCTGATAATATTGCCTAGAGGAAGCATATATAAGGTGAATAAGATTGGTCAAAGCACAGAACCTTGTGGAACTCCATGACTAACGTTGGTGGTCATCGAGGTTTCATAGTTTACATATACAAATTGAGATCGATCAGGTATGTGTGAAGTAAAACAGTTAGGACTCAAAACTTATTTTTCTATAAACATACAGTTACTACATAGCTACTAAAGTGCTAGGACTCCTTTTTAATTAAATATTCATGTGTCTGCTCATATTGTATGTGTTGGCACACATTTCTCAAGCATGGAGTTCTGCAGCCATTGAGCCACTTGGTTTTCGGCAAGGCCTGAATTATATGTACTTGAACAAGACATGGATGTTGAACTAGTGACAACTGACAGATCTCCCTCAGTCAGAAAATGCATGCAGCAGTCTTTTCTAACCGTATAACATGAATTTGAAATATGGCATGTAGCAAAAAGTAGCTGCAACTTTTTAACTTTGACTAATTCATTGCTTTCAAATTTGAGGATGGTTCAGGCTTTACTAGCATATGTTCTGTGTAGATAATATTCAGCAGGTGTAAGGATTACGAGTACTGTGAACTGAACCCAAAAGCACAACCACAAGACAAAGTTGTAAGGATAATTATTTTACTTGTATTCAGGCAGGGGTCAAAACCGGGAGATCAGTCATTGAGGCAAACAAGTCCAAAAAGGGGCAGGCAGGAATCCAGGGTCAAAAAGGGGCAGACAGGGTCAGAACAGGCAGATCAGCTATGGCAACAGGATACCGCTGGAGCGCTTGGCAAAAAAAACACACAAGACAATCTGGCAGAGAACAGGTGTGAGTAGAGGGCTTAAGTAGTGAGGGACCGATGAGGTGATGTGCTGCAGGTGAGGTGGGGAGGAGGACCAGGTGAGGGGAATGAGAGCTGATGCTGTGGAAGGATCTGGAATGACAGGAGAGTTGGTAAACAGGCAGGTGGGATGAAAACAATCTAAGGTGTGGTGGAATGTGTGACAGCAGGCTGCGAGGAGTTCAGTTCAACATTCAGCAGGTGTGTGAATAATAACGGGAAAAGAATATAAAATGTTCCATTCATGTATTGTGGTCCGCACCCACATCAATGTGTCTTTTAGGCGGCACTAGAGTTTGAATATGTGTTGAATATGTGTAGGGAGATACTGTGTCTTTCTAACTTGATCCTGTTATACTGTAAAACATTTAGTGACAAATAAAAAAAAAGATCTCCGTACACAAGGCAACTTTTGTGCTATTAACATTTTGTTTGAAATCCGTCACATCATGGTATTTTGTCTTGATTTTACCTTTGTTGCTTACGCATATGCCTTCACTAGGATGATATTAAAAAAGTGAAATCACCTCACTTCTTCACCACATCTGTGGCGTATCAGGCGACAACCTCCTGTTCTGAAGTGAAGCCAATGCAGAAGTGTCTTAAAACTTGCATTCTCTCTAATGTCCATCAGGGGGCATCTTCTCCGGTTGCAAAACGAAGTCTGATCGTTTGGACGTGTATGTGAAAATGACTCTACTTCTCTCTTGATTTATTCCCTCAGTAAACATTGTAACATGAGTTTATGATCTCTGGTTTCAAGTCTTCTTCAATACAGCATGATTTTCATTTTGTAAATTATGGTCCCAGCAGGGTATGCTTCAGGGCAGAGCTACCTTGTGATTGACAGATCTCTACCAAAGCCGTATACGGCGTCTCTACATCACTCCTCCTCAGTCCTAATATGGTCACTTCTGTTCACTGGTTGCAAAAAGCCCAAATGGCGACAGCCATATTCCAAGATGGCGACGCCCAAAAACGCTGAACTTGAGGCTCCGCAGCGGCAGTTCACAAACCAGTGGGTGACGTCACGACGACTATGTCCACTTCTTATATACAATCTTTGTGGCCTACATACTGTAGGTGGAGGAAGATAGACAGGAGAGAAATGGCTTCAGAAAGATTCTCCGGCCTTCGGAACCCCTTTTTGCTGCTGTCCTTGACAAAGGTTTGATGAGAGACCTGGGAAAGGTTTGCCTCTTTAACAGATGAACAGCCTGTTCTTTGTCAATTTGCCCGCTTTTGTGTCAGCAGGTGCCCTTGAAGTGTATAATTTGCCACTGCTGGAATTCTGTCAGAAGAGACAGTACTTTCAGTATGACTGCATGAAAGCCCAATAGGACAGCAACTGGTGGTGTACCCGTGAGAGATGTCAACACAGCTCCAGTGTCTTTGTTGTAAAGAGAGTGACGTATGCCACGGTTTGAAGACCTTGCTATATCTGTTGAGAGCTTGACTTCCACTGTGTTTCAGAAAAAAATCACACCATTTCATTACAGCAGGTTTTACACAAAACCTTCCATGGACAGAATAACACTTCACTAAATTCTCTTTTTTTATTTGAATTCTTACAATCTTTCTGCGTGAATCAAGGGTAGATAGTGTGACCATGTTACATTGCTTGACAGGTGGAGAAGTCAGAGGGAGGTCTGATGGTTGTCCTCAACTAATCAGAGAAAAGCCAAGATGTTGTGACTATAGTGTCATGTGATGGGTTTTGAATAGAGCAGCACTTAGTCTGAAGGCAGATTTACAGTAATCAAATAATTTCTGGATTGAACAGGTGCATGAGAGTGCGCTTTCTGAGTGCTAAAAGACTCTGAGGCTGGAAATAGTTGACAGGCATGTAACTCCTCAGAACCTGGTACCTCCTTCCTTATGTTCTAGAAGCAACTGGCTGTGTGCATTTGCTTTAAGACATAGATGCTCTCGCCTTCATGTGTATAGATAGATAGAGAACCAGAAGATCGGTAGTTCGATTTCGGGCCAATGCATTCCACATGTCGAAGTGTTGTCGGGCAAGATACTGAACCACAAATTGCTCCCGATAGCTGTGCCATCAGTGTACGACGGTGCATCAGGGCCATTGTAGCTAAAAGAAAACTCAGAATTTCTGAGAATATATGTGTTATATATACGAGAAGCAAATAGAATATTGTCTGAGATTGTAAAGTCATACATTTGCAAGAAAAAAACTCCAAAGCCAGTCAGGAGAAAAATAGAAAAATAGTCCGTATTGAGAAAAGCCTTCAGTGCCCTTCTTTCAATGAAGAAATACTCTCCAGTTCTGATATAACTGATGGTATTGCAGCTAAGCTAAACTCTTTAGATGACATTGTTGTTTTGAACGAACAGTCTTCTTTCCGTTTTGTCACACACAACTAAACCACGCCCTTAGGTGTCTGTAGCTCTAACAGTACGCTCATTGGTCTGACCCTCTGACGCATTACTTAAAACCTGAAAAGCTGGATTTTCATGCAATATCTGAGTTTTGTTTAATTTAATCATTAAGTATTTTGAGTCACCACTACCCTATTTTTCTAGGTGTATTTTCAAATATTCTCTTGCTGGGTTCAGAAGTTCAATACATTACCCCTCAGGGAAGGAGTGTACCAGGATTCCTCTCTCTGTGTGTTTGTGTGTTTGTGTTTGTGTGTGTGTGTGTGTGTGTGTGTGTGTGTGTGTGTGTGTGTGTGTGTGTGTGTGTGTGTGTGTGTGTGTGTGTGTGTGTGTGTGTGTCTCTCTCTCTCTGCAGGCTTAGCGAGCTTATAAAAGCTCACAGACTGTCATGTGGGCGGCAGCCAAATATCACGCCCAGCTGGCACACACAAGTGGAGAGCACACAGAGACACACATTAACTGCCACTTTAGGCAGCAATCCAGCTCACAGATTGGCGTCTAATTGCCTTGTAATCACATTACTTATTTTCTCCCACATTTTTTGGAGGAGGTTATCTGGGTTGTGCATAGAATTCTGCCTTTAAGCACTTTATGTCACATCATTTAATGATGAATCATCCCATTTAAGTCAAAATGTGGATGAGGCTAGTGGCAGCTCCAAAGGGTATGATGAAATAATAAGGGAAATGATGCATGAAAGAGATACAGTGAATGCCCCCTGTCGAGCAAATTGAGTGTGTGAGAGTGTGGATGTAAACTAGCAAGTAATAGCCTTGAGTTGATACAAATTGATGTGTGGCTGTATTGAAAGGTGTTGGAAGGGGAACAAAGACAAAGATAGAATATACACAACCTGGGAATATACATTCTGTGCACAGTGTAAGGATGAGGATGTGTTCATGTGTTATGTGTGTTTTTAGGTTGTTGTGTCACTGGGCTCTCTCAGTTGTTAATGGAGAAAGAGAGAGAGAGAGAGAGAGAGAGAGAGACTGTTTTGCTATTAAGTCTATAGACCAGCTTTGGCACTTACATATGCAGGTCATCAGATAATCAATATTTGTGATTGCAGTGCTCTTTGGCAAATAAGCTGCACTATTCTTCTTCAGGGCCATTACTGTGAAACTTTTAATTCACCCACTGCTGGATCGACCTGGAGCATGAAAGGCACAATGGCTGCTGAAAAAAACAACAACACTGGGGCAGTGGTTCAGATGGTGACGGCATGTAACATGTAAGTGAATAGAAATGAGTTACGCGTCCCAATGAGCAGGAGGCACCTTGTATGGTAGCCCTGCCATCAGTGTATGAATGGGTGTGAATGAGTAGTTTAAAGCGCTTTTTAGTGGTCGGAAGACTAGAAAAGCGTTATATAAATGCAAGTCCTTTTACCATTACTTACTTTTTTTTGTTTGGTGTTTGTTCATTAATGCGTGAAGGGCGTATACATGGGGTACATCCCAGGACTCTTAGGCACATCCACGTCCCACCTGGGATCAATGGAGAGACTCAGGGAAACCATGCATGAGAGAAGAAGCAGGGAAATGTTTATAGAGAAACGAGATGTCCTTTTCTCTGAAGCACTCCTGAATAGCTTTTCTTTCTGGTGAAAGCAGCAGCTGATCACAGCAGCATCAGCTGTCAGTTGGTTATTACAGCTGTAGAGACTTTTAATGGAGTTTGTGTCTGCACACATATGCACTGAACTAATACTAATAAAGGCCCACAGTTATCATCACTGACAACACAACTTGCATTCTGTATTCATAATGTGTTCTGTGTCCTGCTTAGAGGGACAGGAAACATTTCTACTGGCAGAAATTTTGTTACACATTCATTATTTTCGTCTGTATTTATTTATATTCTGATTGTGAGTTTTGAACTCTAGAAATGACTTATTATGCTAAATGTTTCAGGGAAAATTACCTATTTTCTTTTTCATAACCAGCATGGTATTTCTATAAAAAGTTTGAGTCCCCAGTCGTAAGACAATCTCTCTATTCTAATGACTGTATACCTGTTCCTGTGTTTTCAAATATATCATTAATCATGATATCATTAATCATGATATTAAAAAGTATTGGACTGATGACGCTACCTTGAGGTATCCCGTTAATTGTCATATTCACCCTAATGTGTTATAAGTCTGTTATGCTGTTCATTCTGTACATATGACATCTATTGTACTTCTGTCCATTGTACTGCTCTCCTGAAGGTTTCTTCCCTTTTTCTCCCTGTTAAAAGTTCTTTTTTTGGGGGGGGGGGGTTCCTGAACCGATGTGAGGGTCAAAGGTCAGAAGATGTCGTATGTGTACAGATTGTAAAGCCCTCTGAGGCAAATTTGTGATTTTGGGCTATACAAAATAAATTGAATTGAATTAATGATATCAAAACTTTCCTTTAACTTTAAATGTTCTATTTGATAAAAAAAGTTAATTGTCCAGTTACATAACCTTCCACCTATGCCTAGCTTGTTTATTTTAATTAGCAGTCCATATCTCCACATGGAATCATACTGTAACGGTTCTCTGTTACCGTAGTCCAGGTATGACTGCACGTCGTCGGCTGCGGTCATCCGGTGCAAGACCACCCTGGCAAGCGGAGAGGGGGACGGCACCAGTGGAGCTGCAGGCGTCCGCGCTGCGAGCTGTTCCAGGGCGTGGGCTTGCCTCGCCGCTTGGGCCTGGAGCGCCCCCAGGAACTGCCTGTTGGCTTCTGCTTGGTCCCTTTGCATCGCCGCGATTCCTCCCAGCATCTGCCCCAGCTCAATAATCGGCTGGGTCGGCATGTCTGGCTGTTGCTGTTCGTCTTCCATGTGCTCGCGCCAGTGTAACAGTTCTGTTACCGTAGTGGGTTTCACCGAGGCACAATGAGGGCAACAGACTGGTATCGAGGTTTTCTCAAAGGTTTATTTAACTGTGCACTTTTAGACTCTTTGCAACTGCTGGTTGTCGTGCTCTCTCCTGGACTGTCAGGCCGTGATCCTGCTCACTCACCTGTCCCCCCCCCCCTCCGTCGTTCCTACTGGTTTTAAAGGGGAGAGACACACAACTCAGATTGCTTGAACAACACTTTCTCAATGTCAAAGAAAACCAAAGCCATCACTTTCTACATGTTAAGGGTCTTTTCTATTTAGTTACTTACTGCTGTGGGACTTTCTTTTCTAAAGCCACTTTGGTATTCGTTTCACAACTTACTTTCTTCCACAACATATGACAACCTACAAACAATATTTGTTTCCATCTATTTACACAAGTAGGAGGTTGATGCTATTGGTCTGTAGTTTTTAGCATGAGCTGAATCTTTTCTCGGTTTAACAAATGGTAAGATTACTGCCATCTTACACTTTTCAGAGAGTCTTCCTTCTGTCCATATCTTATGAAATAGTTTCAACACTATTTCTAGAGCTTCCTCTGGTAATTTGTCTGAACATGGCATACCACAATTGATCTTGACCCAGGGCAGATTATTTGCTGTCCTCGAGTGCCCTTCTCATTTTGCTAAAAGTGAATTCCGTCTCCGGAGCTTAGCTGATATCTACATTTTTATCATACACCTTTTCATTAACTTTTAAGACTTCTTCTTTCCTTTGTTTATGTATGTCACTAAGGTGATCTCCACTGTGGACACTGGCAAATACTCTTCCGAGAAGGTTGGCTTTTTCCATATGTTTTTACCAAATTATCTACTAGAACTAGTATTTTACTGGTTATCCTTCTTCCACTCATCTTTTTAAACATATTCCATACATGACCTACATCTCTCTTTCTTCCAATAGGGGCGCAAAACTTTCTCCAGGTATTCTTTTGAGCTGTTTTAATGGTTTTGCGTGCTATGGCTCTCTTTCTTTTATATTCTATTAAATTGTCCACACTCAAGTTATTTCTGAGATTTCTAAGAGCATCGGTTCTTTAATAGCCAAGCTAAACTCATCCCTCCACCATGGCACAATTTTTTTTTATTCCCAGTTATTACAGTTTTAGGTGTGCTTTAAGATGCAGCTTCAGATATCATACTTGTAACATCACTAGTTGTTAAGGCTAAATGAAGAAAGCTCCGAAAGCAACTGTCTCATGCCTTTATTTTGTAACTTTTTCATAATTCATATTTTGTAACTTTTTCATAATCAGTATGTTTAGACTATTTCATAATCAGTATGTTTAGACTATTTCATAATTACCGTATGTTCAGACTATTTCATAATTACCAAGTGTTAAAACTACCGTATGCTTAAATCGTATTATGGTTACCGTGTGTAAATTATGCCACGGCAGTTAGATACAGTGTATTGATTCAACACACATATATATATATATATATATATGTATATATATATATATATATATACATATATATATATATATGTATATATATATATATATATATATATTGTATATATATATATATATATATATATATATATGTATATATATGTATATATATATATATATATATATATATATATATATATATATATATATATATATATATATATATATATATATATAATAATATAATATATATATATATATGTATATATATATATATATATATATATGTATATATATGCTTAATATATATATATATATGTGTATATATACCACCTGTAATATATATATATATATATATATATATATATGTGTATATATATATATGTAAATACATATAATATACATATATATATGTATATATATATACATATATATATATACATATATATGTATTATGTATATATATGTAATACATATATATATGTATATATGTAATACATATATATATATACATACATATATATACATATGTATTACATATATATATATATATATATATATATATATATATATATATATATATATATATATATATATATATATACATATATATATCATATATACATGTATATATATACATATATATATATATATATACTGTATATGTAT